>JAMZAV010002956.1:0-72417 GCA_024449915.1 Sweltsa coloradensis
GTGCGATATTTTATAAACGCGGTGGAATAGCTTACATGATATCTAGTTTACTTTTAGTGTTACTCCAAATATCTATTATAATTTTATGTTTGGGATAATTTAGACCGTATTGTATATTATATTAGGCCTACAACACTTATCTTAAATATAAAATCAATGTCAACCTTACTGAAATTATAGCGAGTAGAAACGGTTAGCTATCTGTGACATTGTGTTCATTGTAAAACTTATTATCATTGAATCAACAACGGACAGAAAAAGGTTTTGAAAGTTATCGTTGTATCTTAGCAGTAACGATGTGAGATTATTTACAGTATATAATAATGATGATTTTCATTATTGATTTTTCAGATAAAGCCCACTTGGTAGAGCATCGGTGCTTGAAGCTGAAATACCCGGGTTCGAACCCTGGATGTGACATCTCTGCGAATGTTGCCATCATTGCATCATCCTTATAGCCTCACACTAAGGCTATCTGAAAGAAAGTTCTGGACATGAAAGTTGAGATGTATAAATATATATGGCAGAGAATAAACAAATGAATAAACTTATAATAATTTCATCAGTCTGGTTGCTGGTAGGGTAAAGGTAAATGCAGACATTCTCACCAGCTAATAATACACGAGTATAAGTGTCAAAACAAGTTTTTAATATGCTGTATAATGATATGTACATATTAGAGCCTACACGATGCATTTCAGCGTTATTATATGATTGTGTTGATGTTTTTATGTTTCCCAGATCCTACTACCAGTCGCCCAGAGATAGTAGATAGGCCTACTGCGCCGCCAAACCTTATACTGAAACACCCGTATTATCTAATAGGTACGTTCCGAATGATGCTCCCACTGCGCCCACAACACCCAGACATGCCCAAGATGCCTGAGGTTTAACATTGGGCGTTACGGGCGTTGTGATGGCGGCGGTGTTTACGGAATGCTTTGGGCACGCCCAAGCTGCAAGTTAGCATCATACAGAACGTACCCAATATGTGAATGTGAACCACCCATCTATTGCCATCTACTGTCATGGCCGCCGGATATATCAAAGATGGCTGCCTCCCTGCCACTCTATGGTTAACTATACTTATACCTTATTAGCTGATTCAGTGCCACCATTTTAACATGGCGACCGTCGATGGTAGTCGCCATATTGGTCGGCACCAACAAGAAACAGCAAATACTGCGATCAGACTGGATCAGACGTTCAAAAAGGCCACGTTCATTTGTACAGCCACAGATAGCGCATGATGTCTCCTTACATTATTCACACGTCCTTGGTTCCCACCAGTTACAATGTCCTCAATTTCATTTCTGAAAAGTTTGTTTGTTTGTTTTCATTAGCTTCCAAAGAATGCAAGAAACATGAAAAACAATGTGTCAAGATTGCACGTGATGGGGTTCGAAGCAGAGACCCTTTAAAATCAGAGACTTGCGTTTTACACTTGAGTTGAGCAACATCTGTCGTCACAAAATGTTTGAAAAACTGCTTCAAATCGTCGATCAGCTGATGTGACTGGACCACAGATAACCTGTAGTAGGCTAGATTAGCAGTCATTAATCCACTTCCGTGACAATTTGAAGCCACTTTGAAATACCTGTTTGCATGTTAAGTAAATGGGAGCGATTTGTAGAAAAAATATTTTTAAAGATGGCCGTCAGTTTGACAGGTAAGCATATTGTGTGGCTCGTTGGTCTTGTTGTTAGCGTATCTGCTTCCAATGCAGAAGGTCCGGGGTTCGATTCCCGTCAAAGTCAGAAGTTTTTTAACTTCTGATTTGGACTTAAGTCCATCAGTTCTTGTCTTAGGAGTTTGTAAACGGTGACTTTGGAGCCGTCCTAGCAACGAAGCACATAATAAATTTCAGAGTTGTTCTGAATCGGCCTTGTTGATTCTGGCGTTGATTCGCGGGTGTTCGCACTGTCCATACCACTGATTGCTATATTTCCTATTAAAAAATATCGATCTTTGGTTGGTTATCGCTCACTCGTCGATTGCGTCGGGGCCTGCAGGGTTGGCTTGGTCGCTTTGATTTAAAGTCCCCACTGAAAATCAGTTATATAACTGAGTGGGTAGACTCTTAATAAAATTGATTTATTTATTTATTTATTTATTTATTAATTAGCCAATATCAAATGATTATTAAATTCCCTTATGCAATAACTTCTTGTTTGTTCAATATCATGCTGCACAAGCTAAAACCATATCAAACAATCCAGTAAAATACTTAAATGCATTTAAAAAGGATAAATTAAAACGACAAATCGCCATTTTGAATATGGAAGCTTGACTCTTCAATTTGTTACGCTCGCGCCTGTGCGGAGGTATTGGAGACTGCGTATCTAGCCTACTTTAGGTGTTTCTGTTTAATATCTATGGACTGGACCCTTGTTGGAGACGACTACCTGCAGGGTTTCAAACACGGTCAAGAGTAACCGCGAAACAGTGTCCTCTCTTAGAGTTCAGTGTTCTAGTCCTAAACTTCTTGGTGGCTTCTCCTGTCTCCTCCTGCCTACCGCTCCTGAAACATGTCAAGACACAAAGATTTAACGCCTACTCTACTTGTATACTAAGAAACTATACGGTATCTCATACGGTACCTTATAGTTTAAGGTAATAGTGCCACTAGTAGTAGTAGTCTTCATCGCATTGGGTAACATTTCCCATGCGAGGTTATACCCATACCGAGCGTCACCCTTTAAGGCACACATTTTGGGGAACACTCGTATTGCCTATAGTTATGGCTGGTTGATTAGATAGGAGTTTAGTTTAGGGAGCTGGTCTTTGTCGCCGGAAGTGTTTAGTATTTAGGGTTGGGAAAACACAAAGATTATATTTTATTCTGACACTGATGATTGAAATTGAAAGCCAAGGGGTGGGGTCGGAACAATGCGCGAAGTATTTAATTGTCGGTCAATGCGAAAGACTATGGACCTATAACTGAATAGTGTTCTTCGCCGTTCTTGGTCTCATTACTTGGTCTTGTTCTTATTCTTGGTCTGATTCCTGGTCTTGTTACTAGATTGCTTCATGCATTTTATCTTTTATTTATTTATGCAATTTATCGGACGTATCGTAAACAGCCGCCATGTTCTAGTACTAAGAACAAGATCAGGTGTCCTTTTCCGATTCTTGTTCTCATTCCCAGATTTCGGCGAGTCTCGATCGTGCGCTCGACTATTCGGATGCTACTAGCTACGTCACGGATATCATGACGCGTAACGGTGACGTCAAACGAGAATAAGACCAGGGAATGAACGCGTTTTGTCACTATTCGGATAGCTCCTAAGTGTGTATCCTGGCACTAGCCAACTTCTGCGAGGGAAGCAAGTGATTCTCGTTGACGAGTGCCACCGGTATGTCGTTGATTTTCATGAGGTGTATAAGTTCGATTGACTCTCTATATCGCTCCATTGGCATTCCAGAAGAGAGTAGGTAAAGTACGCCTAGGGTCCATAATGTAATGACTGTTCGGCTAAAGCCTTGAGAAGTCCTGCTAGAGCGATTATTTCTGGAGTGGGCCTGAGACGTGTGATGGCCTCGGCGATATTGGCAATCAATTTCCAAGTCTCTTCATCCGAGGTGGAGGAGGGCGAGGAGTGCTGGTGAGGGGGTGGTGGAGGGGGGTGGAACGTATGATGAGTTATTTATAAATTAGTTAAACTTAACACTGTTCTTAGGTGGGAAATAAGTTTTTAATTATGTTGCAATAATTCAAAAAGTTTCACTTTTCTTCGACAGGCAGACATTTACAAAAATACAAACATCTGAACAAACAATAACCTTAGAACAGTGTTAAGTTCAACTAATTTATAAATAACACTTACCTACCTGTTCTATACTAAAGTTTCTTTTGAAATAAGTATGATGAGTTTATCGGGTAATTGGGACTGTGGTTTGAAGGAGATGCTACATTAGCATAAGAAACTCCCGGTCTGGAGTAGGTTGAGGGAGGACCCACCTGTCTGGGCTGTGGTGTCATGGATTTCTTGCTGGAGTATGTACCAGGGTTTTGCTGACCTCTGAACTGTACTTGCCGGTCTCGCGCTTGGAGGAAAGCGCTGCAACTGCGCGAAGAGGCCGGGTGATCCTCTCCACAGTATGTGCACTTGGTTGGGGTGGCGCGTGGCTCAAGCGACCGTCAACATTGATAACTCGCACCGGGACACGGCTGCAATTCACCAGAGCGAAGCCTGCAATCACCAGCACCACCATAGAAGCGTTAGTATTATAAGTGTTAGTAGTTTTAGGGCGCTTCAACGGCAAAAAAGATTACTCGCGCCAGAAGCGTCAGTGAGGAAGAACACTCGCCAGTTTGCCACGTGAAAGTCCACACATCCATGTCACATCCAAGTTCTTGTGTTTATATAAGCTGAATATTTCTTCAAGATCGGAGCAGCGGTTTGTCCGGTAGAGAGCGATCAATCGTCCAATAAAATGTCGGAAAAAATCGTCGAGAACAATAATATATACGAGGTGGCCTAATAGTTTTTATGTGCGCCAAAACGAGACAGTTGTCAATTCATAGATAAGTAGAGAGAGAACAAACAAAATACACCGGATCTATTTATTATATATATATTCATATATTCATTTCTACGCTCATACACTTAATGTCATTGTATTTATACAATATAACAATGAGTGGTACAACAAATGAATATACAAGCCAACTAGTTTAGTTTGTTGTCATTTTGTTTATTGTTCCACAGCCCTCTAGCCTCTAGATGACCCTGTCAGCTTACAAGTTATATTGTTCCACAGCCCTCTAGATGTCCCTGTCAGCTTACAAGTTATATTGTTCCACCCAAAACACGTAAATTAAAATCAACATAATATTAATTGTGTTGCGCTTCTTTTCTCCTTTTTGAATTTCTAAAAACAGAGGTAAACCTCTTGGTACTTCCACGAATGTGCTAGCAAAATTGTGTTCTCAAAATAAAAACCACTTTGAAGACATTGATTTTCTTGGTTCATATATTAAGAAAAATAGATTTACATGTTGACTTTTCGTCCTTATCTATGTGCAAATGTACAAAATAGTAGTAGTTTTGACAAAATTGGCATTATACAAATTAGGAAGAAGTTATTAGCTTAGTATACCAATCAATAAGGTACATTATACTTAAGGAACATAATAGGGAACACTCCTCAAATTTATTTTTAATATATTCGTAATGTTTAGTTACTTAAAAAAAACGATTCCCATAAAAGGTCCGTCGAAAAATGTTTTTTACTTGGTTTTATGAGGGTATGAATATTCGTGTTTAAATACCGCGCGTAAAACAGACCTAGCTGGCTGTGACGTCACGAAAATGTATCTTTCCGTCCACTGCCTCCTAGATGTTCGTCGTAGCAGTGGTTTCGTCTGTCTGCTGGCAGGGTTCCACTGCCTGGCAAAACACCATCTTAAACAATTCGAGCCGTAATTTTGGGCCCCAGGGCTATCCAAAGTAGAAAAAGGAAGCTTCTGACTTTGGATAGCTCTGAGGCCCAAAAGGCATTATTCAAAACCAAACTTCATGACCTCAGTTTTTCGTGCAACGAATGATTTTTTGGACCCCCCTTAAGATTTTAAGAAGTCCATGTATCCTATGTAATGGGTGATTTTTAAAGGAACGTGAATGGAACAAAGTTCTTTTTAGGAACATCTCAGTTTTCCTTTTTTTGAATAGGAACGGGAACTTGAATCAGTAACTTTTTAAGTAGAAGTAACTGAACTTTTTAAAGTTCCTTTTATGGGGGAACGTGCCCAAGACTAAATATTACACATTATTTTTGTTCACCCGTGATTGAAAATCTGTAGAGGATTTCGGATCTATGTATCACAAGAAAAAGTATTTTAAAGGACTCACCTCTGGATTACATTTTGTGTACTCTGAAAACGCACATATTATAGTATTCATGCAAATGGGTAAATGCAAATGGACAAATGGATGGGCAAATGAATATGTTTTGTTCGCCAAAAGATCCATCGCCAAAGTTAGCAAGACTCCGATTGAACAGAAACAATTGCCACAAAGACACAGAATAAAAAAACATTCATTGATTAATTAACAAAACGGTAAAAACGGGTTAAATAAAAATACAATCCAGAAGTTTCAAATCCTGCTCGACCAGGGATCGAACCCGGGTCTAACGCCAGCCGGGCTCACCTACGTCTTTGTCGAAGTTGACAGATTCGTTGCCGGTATTACAGTCATCAAGAACGCTCATCCATCAACTTGACAATAAAAAGTACCAGAGTCGGTAAGGAAGTTCCCTGTTTCGCCTACTGTAGTGTATCGTGTTGCCAGTAGATCGCGCCTGCAGAAACGTCGCGTGCAACTTACACTCATTGCACACTTCTCCTTTCCATAGTACACCTATCTACACCTACTTGCACTGTTGAATGTTGTTGATTCATATACTGATGCCGCATACAATAATTTTAAAGACAACAATGACTTTCCTAGTAACTTACTAACTAACTAAATAAATAAATAAACAAATAAATAAATAATTAAATAAATAAAAAAATTAATTAATTAATTAATTAATTTTTAAATAAATAAATTATACAAAATAATGGGTTTGATCTTTTATTATTAAACTTTTTTCAGCTGATGATCGATGTAATTTTTAAAAAATATTTGTTATTAATTAATGAACATTGTTGGTACCTCGTCGTCCGCGGTGGCTTTTACGATTGGTCGCTGGTCCGAAGTAGGACCCAGGATCGAATCCCGCATAAGGCATGGGTTTTATAATTGTCATACCCTTATCTTTAATCCCTCATCGTATCAAATAGCAATATTGCAATCACACAGCCGCCAACCAATAAACATAAGACATCTGCACTCAGTGTTCGGTGTAGGTCAGTGTAGTAACTTCATGAGAGTCGGAGCAGTGTGAACCTAGGAACACCTTGGCTGCTGTGAGGAGCCTGGTGTATGTCAGTGTAGTGTACAGTGCAGTGCGGTGTAGACGTCTGTAGTTCCTCCAACATGCGGTGAGTTCACTGGCGAAGCCAGCACGTGCTTATGTATAATCTAGATTCTAAATAACAGCAGGTCATACAATATTACTAAAACAATTTAAGTTTTATTTTATTTTATTTTTTATGATAATTTTTTTTAATTTTCGTGGTAAACCTGCCCAAAGTGCAAATCATGCCCCTCTTCAGGTGTCTTCAGGTCTAGGTATATTGGAGTAAGGACAATTGTGAAGAGATGTCCGAGGGCTGTTTAAGAGGACTCAATCCCTTGCATTCGCATTAACGACTAAGGAAAACCTCGGGTGAAACCCTCAGTGTATGAGAATTGCCGGTCTCGACGGGACTTGAACCCGGGACCTCCCGAATCAGAGTCGCGGCTTAACGCACGAGCTAACACTGTCGCTGCATGTGTCTGTTGTTTTATTAATTTATTTTGTATACAATTTGTTCATAATTTAGTGTTCATAAGTAAAATCAAGATCAACATAACTTGAAAATAATATATTTTAATAACACTGTTGATTCAACCAACAGGTTGGTTACCGAAGAATTTTTTTTTTTAGTAACCTTATCAATTAATATTTGGCAGTTTTAGACGTTGCTACAGAATATAATACATTAAATTTATGTATTAAAGTTCTGATGTATATGTCTGTCAAAGTACCAATAACAAATCAAATTGGACTTTCAACTTGTTTCAATTAATTGGGGACTTTCACAAATAATTGCGAAAATTGTGTTCTATTTGAAGAATGACTATTTTCTACTCCCTACTTGTTATGTGAAGTTCTTAGTTCAGCAGTATAATATTTTTGTGACCGCAAACTTTGAATTGGGGATTGTGACTAAGGATTAGCTGGTTTAATTATTCATGAACACGAACATCTTCAGTTAAATTTACAGATATTGTGTAGGGCCTAAAGTTTAAGAAAGATTTTCTTTCATTTACGTTATATATTGTGTAGATAAATGTACGAAAGTTTGATAACATTGTAACATTACATGCTTAAATTTAATGACGTTAAAATATGTTATTATTAATTTGTGATATTTTTATTTTTATTTATTAATTAATATTTGCATTTATTTGTACAACATAAGATTAAAAATAAATGCAAGAATGACAGAAAGAGCACCTGCCCTATAGTACGTGAGTACCTGTCACCCTCTAATACTATTACTAGAAAACGCTTAAGTCCCCGCGGTTGTTGGATGAGCGTAATTGGTGCATTTAAGTTGCCATGTGTTACGCGGATTTTTACTGTTGTTCTGTGAAAAATCATAATTAGTCGAAGTTTTTTTTTAAAATAAATAAAATTTAAAATAAAAATTAACTTTATTTTTTAATTAATCGTAATTTTAAAAACGAAAAAATCGAAAAAATGAAATTTTTCATAAGAAATAGTTATTCGATTGCGCTCAAATTTACACAAATATATTAATTCATAAAATTAAGGTTCTGTGAAAAATCATTCCCAATAGGAAAAGCTGTAGGTGTTATAAGTCAAAGAATTGTTTTAAAATAAAAAAAACCGTAAAATTTCAATTTTCATAAAGAAATATTTTTCGATTATGCTGAAATTTCACACGAATATTTTAAATTCATAAAATAAAGGTTCTGTGAAAAATCATTACAATCGGATAAAGCATGTAGGAGTTATAAGTCGAAGAAATGTTTTAAATTCGAAAAAAATCGAAAAATTTGCGTTTTTTATGAGAAAAAATTTCCCGATTGCGCTCAAAAACGTGGCACTTCTAAGTTCAGAGATTTCAAAGGGCCCTCCATAAAATTTCATCACAATCGGAGTATCGGTTTAGCCGGAATCGTGTTAACAGACACCCCAAAATACAAAAAGAAAGAAAAAAGAAAAAAAAACATTCCGGATTTTTTTTTTCCCAGTGTAATGAAATGGAATCTTCGTTTTCGCTCACCCAAAATAAAAAACACAATGCCCAAGTTAATACAGTATCAAATACAACATCAATAAATATTATAAAACCACTTCATAACTAAACTAAACAATACCACAACTAACAAAAACAGAACCACAACCTTCTTAAAATATCTTTGATGGCGCTATTGAAACTACTGTTCCATAAGGAGACTGATCGATTGTAACAACCATTTTGATAGACCGATGGTAACAACCATTTTGATATGCTGATGTTCTAGCCCGTGGAGGTATCAAGGGAATGCCATTATTTTTGAAGTAGCTGTCTTTCGCTAATGGATATTCTTAAGAACGGATCTACATCCACCTTAATTCACAGCATACCCCTCAACAACTTAACATCAGCTTGGTTACAAAAATTTGTAATTGAAGGAATCTTACATTGTTGCATTGTGATCGTTCACCAACGCTGTTATCTAACACCGACGCAGTCCTAAGCCTATCATAGAGAGTGTGTTAAAATTGCCGTGCTCATGTGTTGAAACATCTTTAAAATAAAATTAATAAACTGTATTTAGAGTCTTCCCACTCAGTTATATAACTGATTTTCAGTGGAGGACTTTAAACCAAAGCGACCAAGCCAACCCTGTAGGCCCGAAGCAATCGACTAGTGAGCGATAACTAACCAAAGATCGATATGTTTTTTAAAAGGAAATATAGCAATCAGTGGTAGGCACAGTGCGAACACCCGCGGTTCAACGACATAATCAACAAGGCCGATTCAGAACAATTTTGAATTTATTATGTGCCTCGTTGCTAGGACGGCTCCAAAGTCACCGTTAAAAACTCCTAAGACACGAACTGATGGACTTAAGTCCAATCAGAAGTTAAAAAAATACTGACTTTAGCGGGAATCGAACACTGGACCTTCTGCATTGGAAGCAGATACGCTAACAACAAAACCAACGAGCCAACTCAATTATTAATAAATCAATGTTTAACAATTTATTTTTAATACTAATTGAATAAATAGGCTACATAATTAATTAGTGTGTAGAATTGGGGGAGAATTCGACCCCGAGCATGGCTCTGCTAATCATAAGGCGAGAAAAGAGAAAAAATCCCATCTCCAAACATCACTAGTTTTTTAAAGGAAGTGTTTTACTACCGAAACTGGGGGCGAGCTCTGGCAAACGTCGTAGGGGATGGACCTTTCCCCTTCCCTTGACGACATCCCCGAAGACGACGACGAAAATGATAACACGAAAAGATGACAAAAAACGATGACGACCGCGACGTGAGAACCCCCTTTCCTCCCCCTATCTCCTATACTAGGGTAGAGTGGCGCATTATGACCTAACGGCTGAGCGCCCTTAATCCAAATCCCCCCCCCCCAAAAAAAAAAAAAATTATTGCATTAGAATGGCCATCTAGATCTACGTTTACAGTTTTTGGATGTTCTCTGATAATTCCGACACGATCGGACTAGTATTTGGCCCGGGAAATAAACTAATGAATTATGAAAGTGAAACACTCTCAATATTTTCTCTTCCGGGAGTCAAATTGAGTCTTCGCTTCCTCGCCCACTCTAATCCAAAACTGATTTACAAAGTTTGCTAATATTTGCTATTATATTGCACGTGTAAACCAACATTTTCCATCTTTTTAAATTAAAAAATTAATTTTTACCTTGGTCTAGTAGTTAACCGGTGACATTCATAACGACGATGCTGACTCGAGGTACATGTTGTTTTACTGGTAAAGATCGGCCTCGCAGCCTAGCGCTGAGCCAGACCGCCGAGAAGGTGAGATCGGTATTTGTTTTTGCGTGTGCATTCACCGTACAGTGAGGGCCTCGCTAACACATTGATTGAGGTATGCAAATAAGATGCGAGATGTATTGAGGCCAGGCTGGCCTTAGTGAGCCCGGACCATTATACACACCTCGCCCAGTGGCGCGCGTCTCACGATATACGTTCATAGATCTTCGCCACTCATCACTCTACACTCATCACTCTACACTCACCACTCTACACTCACCACTCTACACTCACCATTAACCAACTTAACTCACCACTCACCAATCACCCACCACTCTACACTCACCATTAACCAACTTAAGTCACCACTCACCAATCACCCACCACTCTACACTCACCATTAACCAACTTAAGTCACCACTCACCAATCACCCACCACTCTACACTCAAGTTCACTCAAGTTGGTTACTGGTGAGTGTAGAGTGGTGGGTGATTGGTGAGTGGTGACTGAAGTTGGTTAATGGTGAGTGTAGAGTGGTGGGTGATTGGTGAGTGGTGACTTAAGTTGGTTAATCACCACTCACCACTCACCACTCACCGGCTCTTCTCTCATCTAAAGAACTAGCGGTGTTTCAACAACTCCTGGAATAGTTTTTGTTATTTCCACCAAGTAATACCCAATTTAATTTCTTATCGTGGCATTATTTAAGGGGGGGGGGGGGGGGGAGCTGAATTCAACACTGGAAGTGTATTCTCTGCGGTGACGTCAGGAGTAATACGGAGCCCGGACCTGCAAGAAGAGGGACTTCTGACTTACATACCTCGGCGCACATTCTATTCACCGCACACTCCACCACATCATACGCTGCTCTCATTAGATCTGTTCTATTGTGCTAACAGACGGATGCTACTTTCATATCGCCATCTGATGAAGGAAGTAAAATACATGAGAAACTAGATGACACTGTCTGCCTCAAGTTGTATTGAGAAGTTATGTCTTTTACAACCTCATACATTTCTCGATTTGGATGGTCGGGAAACACTCCCGTGGGTGGAATTGTTAATATTTAATACAATTGAGAAATTAAAAAATCCATCCCGATCGGGGTTCGTTGGCTAATTTGGCTTTTTTCCCACCTCTTTTTCATATTTGATTCATTAATTAATTGCATTTAATATCATTTTTATTTGTTATCGAAATTGTTGTGCTTCAATGCATTGTTGTTGTTGTAATACTACTATTTCAAATATTTACTAAACTGTAGTTTGTTGTTGTGTCTACATCTATGTATTTAGATTTATTTAGTTGTCCTCCTTTGTAAATCAGTTTTATAACTGAATAGGAGAGACGTTAAATAATTAAATAAAATAAGTCGCCTGCCCGGAATGTGGGAGACTCGGGTTCGAACCCCGACCGGGATTAATTTTGTAATTTCTGAATTGTATTAAATATTAACAATTCCACCTACGGGAGTGTTTCCCGACGATCCAAATCGAGAAATATACCCTCGCTCATACCTGCGTAAGGTAATGACATTATAAATAATATTTGTTTGGTCAATTCAACAGCAATTTCGATGCTTTACTGTTCCATCCATTCAGTTCTATAACGTAACTACAATTCAGAAGTCATATTGTTACCATCTCGGTGGTCTAGTTGGCTAAGGCGCCTGCCCGGAATGTGGGAGACTCGGGTTCGAACCCCGACCGGGATGGATTTTGATATTTCTCAATTGTATTAAATATTAAGAGGGAGGGATAGTCGCGAAATTAAAACCACGCGAAATTACAGTTTTTCGTGATATCTCGAGAACGATGCAAAATATCTAAGACCTCATTGCAGACAGCTCTGTGGTTTTGTTAGAACAATATAACGCAAGAAAAAATATTCAAATATAATAATTGGTGCGGTTTGTATAAGATATGCATTTAATTAATTAAATATATCAAATAAAAAACTTAATTCCACCATCACATTACAATATTTTTTCTTGCGTTATATTGTTCTTACAAACCACAATTCGGTCTAGAAACAGTTTTTAGATATTTTGCATTGTTCTCGAGATATCACGAAAAACTGCAATTTTGCGTGGTTTTCTTTCGTGACTATCCCTCCCTCTTAAGAGGGTACGCTGAGCTTGGCCCAACTCAAATGCGCGCAAACAGGTGTTGATGATTTCTGCTGAACGGTTGGTAATATCATTACCAAATTTTGAATGGATGTTAATTAAGTACTTTTATATTGATATCCATAATTGGTTGCACAAAATAAGCCATAAAGATCCATTGCGAGACATAAGTCCAAAACGTGAAAAAGTGGGAAATCCAAAACATTGATTACAATTCTGGAAATTTCCACCAAACCGTTTATCTAACAATAAAACCAAAAAAACCTGCGTGTTCACATTGATTTAAACGTTGATATCTATTATGCAAATTTGAGTTAAAAAAATCTGTACACCTGGAATAAATTCCCGAAGTTGACTAAAATTTAGTAAATTTTGGTGATTTCACTAAATTTTAATTCAAAATCAATGAATTAATTTAGGAATATGCATAATGGATAACATAGATTTATTCTTTATAAACGTTAGTGTGAAATTTGATAATGGTGTTACGAACCGTTTACCCGAAAAAAACAGAAAGCTGAGCGCTTAAACTCGCCTTCGTTCTAGCCTCAGCATACCCTCTTAACTTCATAAATGTTTAAACTATGTCCGAGCATCCAACACAACACACACACCCGCATATCCCCAGTGTGAGGTGAGGTGAAAGCTCTTCTCGCTCAGCCATCACGCGGATCGCGATCACAACACCTCATACGGGACCCGGATCAAGTGAAAGTAGCTTCTAATCCTCTCCAGTGAAGAATCTCGTTGCGCAACTCACAGCTTGCTAAACGTTCGTGCGACCATCCTTGACCTATAGCTGATCTCGGCCCGAGGCGGCGGTGGATCCTCGCCTCGCGGCGTGTGTGCGTGTGCGTGTGCGTGAGTGTGCATGTGCGTATGCATGCATACCTAGCAACAAGTAGAATAATTATTTAGTTCCTTTAAAAAAATAAATTTACGTTGTTCGTGTAGAGAACTCAAATACAATGATTGAAACCCTGATAAACAACGATTACAAGAAACTATTACCCCGTCTGGGCCCGGGGTAGAATTGGCCCAGAGCATGGCTCTGCTAATCGTACAAGGCGATCAAGAGAAAAACTTCATCTCGCAAACATCACCTAAGAAAAGGGTAGTTTATTACTCCCCGAAACTAGAGGCGAGCTCTGGCATTTGTCATCGGGGACCTATCACCCTTCCCTTGACGACCTCCCCGGCGACGACGACCATGACAACACGAACGATTACAAAGACGATGACGACTGTGACGTGAGAACCCTCCCTAACCGTAGCTGGTTCTGACCAGCATGGGACTTTCATCCACACATCCCGTAGGCTTTAGTAACGCGTTATGACCTAACGGTTGACGCGCCCTTAATTCAAATAAACTTAAACAACAAAAACAACGATTGCCGGCATGGGTGCCCGCAGGAATTTTGTCAGCGGAGGGGGTTGGGGGGGGGGAGGGGAGATAAAGGGCAAAATTATAAATTGTACTTCGTTGGGCAAGCACACGGGCTAGAGCCTCTCAACTATTTAGAAAATCAGTTTTTTAGAATGCGTTTGGTGGGTTTTAGAAAAAAGGTAGTGGGCTGAATACAATATTAAAATTGTGTTCTTTGTGCAGTCGATACTCGAAACTAGAAATCCACCAAAAGGAATTCTTCAAGGAAACCTTCAAAATATTTTTCCTCTTATTTTTTTAATTTCTTAGTTATAGTTTCAGCATTGATTAAATAGTGAAATTTTTGCTCGTTGTGCTTTGTCCAGGTGGTGGGTGCAACTGCCCCCCTTGCCCCCTCCTGCGAGCGCCCTTGATTGCCGGTATCGGGAAGCGATCCGGGACCTCCCGCGCATTGCGCTTGAGCTATACACTTGTCTGTGACTGTGAGTTGTAATGAAGACATAGGGCCTACCGCCCTGTCTCTAGCCAGTGGTCTGTCCATGGTTGAGATGCGAACTAGCAGAGAGACCTTCAGAACCCGAGAGAAACATAACAACTTGTTCCGGGACCTCCCGCGCATTGCGCTTGAGCTATACACTTGTCTGTGACTGTGTTGTAATGAAGACATACCGTCCTGTCTCTAGTCTGTGGTCCGTCCATGGTTGAGACGCGGACTAGCAGAGAGACCTTCAGAACCCGAGAGAAACATAACAACTTGTTGCATCTCTAAAGCAAAGTTGAGGGACAAGTTTTCGTCGGTGTTTTCATCTTGTTCGTTGAATATTCAGCAGGTTGGTTCTGTTCTGCTCAGCTGAGAGGCGAAGGATGTTGTCTTGTGTTGTCTTGTCTTGTCTTGTATTGATTGTCTTGTCGTGTGTTGTCATGTCTTGTCTTGTCTTGTCTTATGTTGTCTTGTGTTGTCTTGTCTTGTGTTGTCTTGTCTTGTCTTGTGTGGTCTTGTGTTGGTAACACGAGTCTGTCGTCCAGCCAGAGCTTAGACCATATAGGGCCACCATATAGACATAAGTGCCAGAGAGGAGCTAACCGACAGTGTTGGCTCGAGCGTATAAACCGCGGGGAGGTCCCGGGTGCGAATCCCGTCGAGACCGGCAATCCTGACTGAATGTGATGGTTGTTTCCGAGGGGATGAGTCCTCTTAAACAGCCCTCGGACATCCCTTCACAATAATTGTCCAATCTCCAATACACCTAGTTTGACACCTGTTCAAGGGCATTCATTGCCCCCTGGGCAGGCTTCCCACGATAAATTGAGATCAAAATTTAACCCTTTAAGCTCTGGCACAGTCTTGCACAGATCAAAGATACTAATTATACATCTTAATTTAACAAAGTGTTCGTATTTATGTTCATTTGTGCTCAGGGCGTTCAGAAAGTGCAAAATTAAATTTTTGGACAGTATAACTTGAGCCTTGGTTAATTCGAGATTTGGTGACCCCCCAAGGATTTTTTTGTCTCGTCACAGAGGGCAGTCTGTCACCGCGTACGCTAGCGCCGTGCCAAGCCTGTATACTTCCCATGTCTTCTGTCTGCGAAGGTAATTTGTTAAGAGGATAAACGCAAGTGTGGCCTTTACATATTTCATCAGCTGAGTCAGTGGTTTTTCTTAAGTCTGCCAAGTGAAAGCTGGCGTGGGTGAAGGTCTTGGTGCTCATCTCATGGTCCCGGGTTCTACTCCCAGCACCGGCTATCCTGACTGAAGTCCTCACCCTTGAGGCAAATATTGTGATTGAGAGTATTCCATTACAACTAAAATCTTTCTGCCTGTAAACGTAACTGTTTTCTTCGAATATCTGCTCAAGGACAACTTTATGGTGTGAGAACAGTCGTAAGGAATGCCCAATCCAAGGGGTATTCTTTAATAACAGTCAATCAATCCCAGCAGCCTTTAAAGTAATTTATCGTGGGGAACCTGCCCACGGTGCAATGTGTGCCCCTTGGCTACTATGTATGTTGCGGATATTTCATTCGCATCAACGACTGAGGTAAACCTCGGAATAAACATTTAGTCAGGATTGCCGACCTCAACGGGAATTGAACTAGGAACCTCCCGAATCAGTCTCTCGCTTTTCGCTTCAGCTAACTTCAACGACTTAGAACTTAGTGTACTTGTTCCAAAATTACTTAACACTATTTTACTTTGAAATACGTTGACGTAATATATAGACTAAATTTACATCGCGACATTTCTGATGGAAATGTTGGTGGAAACTTCAGTGAGGGTGTCGGTGACGGGTGTCGAACCGGTGCCCGCCTAAGTTCGAGCCTCGCGTATTAGTGCGCCCTCCTAAAGTGGAGTCGCCTGTAGACGCTGCTGCCCTGACATCCTGCGTATTAGCCTGGTTTCTGGTGTAGTCTATAGGTCTGTTCTTTTGTCCATCTATTTTTACACCTTTTGCACCTTTGAAGAAATAAGCGTTCTTTTGTCCAGGGTTAATTACAGTATTTCTTCCAAAGACGTGTTCTTTTGTCCAGGGGGTAATTACAACTTTTACACTTTTTGCACCTGCCTCTTGAGGAGGTGTAAAATGTGTAGCTATGGAAGTTTGCACCAATTTCAAAATAAACTTCGTTATAATGTGCGATTGTTTAATAAATAGAAGATAAAACTGGTAATACTAAAATAATATGGAATAGAATTGTAGAAAATGCTCAAGGCCATGTTATTGAGTGTGATATCTTCTGAAAGTGTTTGAATTGAATGACAGCTGACAACATAACCTCGAAATTTGCTGTCAATTTACAACAAAGTCGTTCTTTTGTCCACCCGTGAAATATTACGCCTTTTAACCCAATTTCTGATTCCGTATTTTACACCTAGGTGTAATTACCACAATTTGAGGTGGACAAAAGAACAAACCTATTGGCACACACCGCTATTGTACCACCTCTGGCCGATAATTTGAAAGTTGAAGAAACATGGCTGAAAAGTTTTCTGAATGAAAGAGGGCCTTACTTAAAACAGGAAAAAAATTACTTTTTTTTTGGGCGGGACGTTACCTAACTTTTGGTCATTATGTATTGTTTTTTTGACAATAGTGTAGCCAGCACAGCTATTGCAAAATTAATTTTTGAGCTACAATTTCAACTATAAGGACAAACAGATTTCTGAAAATACAGTTGGTGTACGATTCTTTTTGTCAAACTGTACAAATATGAGTTTTTTTATTTTTGTATCGTCTGGCAAAAAAAATCGTACACCAACTGATATTTCAGAAATCTTTTTGTCCTTATAGTTGAAGTTGTAGCTAAAGGTTTTAAGAAACTATATCCAGAAAACCGATTCACAAAATTTAATTTTGCACTATCTGTGCTGGCTACACTATTGTCAAAAAAACTACATATAATAGTCGATAGTGAGGTTATGACCTGACCAAAAATAATTTTTTTTTCGCTGTTTTATTGAAGGTACTCTTTCATTCAGCCAACTTTCATGGACTTCTAAGGTTTTGACCCTACCCTGATACAACAGCCTTAATGCCGGTATAATTACGTCTAAAGTGGTCACATTGTGATTGCCTGGGAGATGAATTAGTGTAGCCGGGGATTACACCTGATTACACCTGGTTACACCATCATCACGTAATGTGCGTGAGAAGGTACAGCCTCGTGCAGCACGCGTTGCAACGGTTAACTCGTGTTACTCGGTAAGGAAGAAGGACGCGCTTTAATAGTTAGACTCACGAGAGCCAGGGTGTTCATCTACTCGTCTACCACAACAACCATGTTTACATTCTTAAATATCTGGAGGGAAGCCAGCCCAGGGTGCAATGTGTACCCCTCTTCAGGTGTCTAACTAGGTATGTTGCGGATAGGACAATTGTGAAGGGATGTCCGAGGGAAAACTCAATCCCTTGCACTCGCATTAACCACTGATGAAAACCCCGAGAAAAACCTTCAATAGAATTGCCGGTCTCGACGGGATTCGAACCCGGGACCTTCCAAATCAGAGCCAACTCTGTCGGTGCCATGCACACTAGAGACAACAGCTGGTATAGTTAGAGATACAGGTTTTTAGCATAGGTTTTTGATGCTACAAAATGCTAATTTTGTCGATTCGAAATGTTAATTTAAAAAAAATGTTTTTAATGCCTATTGAGAACTAGTTTAACAATGTATTCTAGTGTTTTACGTGACTACATAGAATTGAAATGTTCCTATATAATTCATCATTTACCATTAGAAGTGCAACTCCCTATATTTAGGGGTTTGGTGGAAAGGAAAACAATTCTTTGTTGTTCTGAATCGGCCTTGTTGATTCTGGCGTTGATCCGCGGGTGTTCGCACTGTACATACCACTGATTGCTATTTCCTATTTAAAATATCGATCTTTGGTTGGTTTTCGCTCACTCGTCGATTGCGTCGGGGCCTACAGGGTTGGCTTGGTCGCTTTGATTTACTGTCCCCCACTGAAAATCAGTTCAATAACTGAGTGGGTAGACTCTAAATACATGTTTGTTTTTTTAAATTTATTGATAGTATAATATGCTAAATTTTACAAAATTAATGCTAATTATTCTAAATAGGCCTATAAATGCTAAAAAACGTATCTCTAGGTACGTACGTCATTGGACACTGTATTGGAGGCAGACTCGAACCACTGGACCGTGCATATATTCACTAGCCCATGTGGTCGTCAGGCGGCGGATAAGATTCCTCGTGATTGTCCGCGCCAAGGTGAAGATGATAATCCGCGTGTAGTATCTACTAGAAACAGAACTGGTCGGCTGAAGGTCGAAGATGAAAGGTCACCTGTCTGTGTTGTGTTGTGTTGTTGGCTGCGCTGGGAAGAGTTCTACCATTGTTGCAGGCTTCACAAACCGATGTGACCCCTTAAAGCGAAGTTTTTAGTTTCAATTTCTATCTTTCATGGGAAAGCTGCCCGGGTGCAAGGTTTGCCCTGTCTGACTATTGGTGTCGTATTTTGATTGGATATTGCTTAACGTCTCATATTTATGCAACTTGGCTAATCGAGACAAAGGGACGGACGTAAGGGGTGACGCGGGGGGACAAGGGGTGGACAGACCTGTGCTGGTCAGAACCAGCCACAAGCGTATGGGGAGGGCAGAGGTTCCCCCACGTCGTGGTCGTCTCCGTCTGTGTCATCATCAGTCCGTGTTGTAATTGTCGTCGCCGTCGGGGAGGTAGTCAAAGGGAAGGGGAAAGTTCCCCGACGACGACCCAGAGCTCGCCATTAGTTTCAGGGAGAAAAACTCCCCTAATCACGGGCCAAACCACGAGAAGGTTGCGAGTTGGAATTTGATGGCCCATTGGTGTCGTACAAACCAGGGGGGCAGGGTGGCTTCGACCACCTCCCCCCCCAAAAAAAAAGTAAAGCAAACAAAACTAAAGTGAGTTAAATATTAATCCCAGAATTTCCGTACTAAATATGCACATTCACTACAATTCGACAGTCGCCTTGGTAAAACAAATATATATTTGCCTTTATGTTTCGTCATTACATAAATTTACTAAAATGGGCCATTTCACGTTAATTTTTATAATCTTTAGATTGCAGCTAGTTGCTGTAAAACGTCGTTTACAGAGTCCGAGTGCAGTTAAAACATGACGAAATAACTGTAGTAGGCCTATATGGTGGAAAAAATTAAACAGACCAAAGTTTCCGCCCCAAAATCTGCCAAAAATTTCCCCCCCCCCCCCCCCCAACTTTCAAAACGTTACTACACGCCTTCTGACTATAATAGGTATTCTTGTAGTTTGGTCAAGTGCGAAGGGAATGTCTTATAGGGCTGTTGAAGAGGACGATGAAAATAGTGACGGTTTTTCGTGTCCCACCCATTGTCAGATTAAAATACGGAAGTAACTTTTTCTCCACTACAAAAACAACTTTCGTGCGACAACAGCTGCTAATGGGTCTGAGTTGTTAGAAGACGATAAAGATTTATCCAACGCAATCTGAGCTAAGAACACTTTTTCCAGACACTTTGGTGGATAACAAACGAAGAAGAGGCGATAGTAAGGCCCCGGGGCACCTATTTTCATGTATTTATTTATTTAACGTCTATCCTATTCAGTTATAAAACTGATTTTCAAAGGAGGACAACTAAATAAATCTAATAGACGATTTCGTAAACCATCAGCGCACTCTGTGTCGCGCATTGCATGCTGGGAATCATGTTGCTCAGAACTTTATAAAAACCTCTTAACAGAAGGCTGTGTTTTCTTCAATGTAAACAATGATTGATGGCTTTTGTTGAAAATTTAAGATTTAGTTGGCTGTGCTTGCAACACACTACCCAGAATTCCTTGCAGAGTTCGGGCATGCGCAGAGACTTTACGTAATCGTCTATTACATAGATGCAGACACAACAATGAACTACAGTTTAGTAAATATTTGAAATAGTAACATTACAACAAAAATACATTAAAACACAACAACAATTTTGATAACAAATAAAAAGAATATAAATGCAATTATTTAATGAATCAAATATAAAAAAGGTGTAGAAAAAAAAGAAAGAAAGAAGGAAAAAGTAGAAAGTAGTAATCTTCGGCTGAATGGTTCGCCTAGTTGTCCCCGGGTGTCCGAACTCGCACTCTTCTTGGTGTTCTGTCACCACAGTAAGAATACTACCAACTATCAGTCTAGATATTTGTTTTTTATTTTCCACTGATACAAAAAAGAGTTCTCTCCACAAAGACAAATACAAATTGTTCCAGTGAGTGTTCAAAGGAACATGGTATATGGACCTCCAGCATAGACCAAACACCAAGAATCAAGCGTTTGTGGGTTATTTAACTTCTTTTTATATCCTTTCTTGCGTTTGCGTTTTGCTATTGAATGAACATGAATATGTATGGGTACGATGAAAGCGTTCTCAGCTCAGCGAGTTTAGTATCCAGCAAGTAGCAACTACAGTTACCGATCTGTGCGGCTCACCCGGTGATCTGATAGCTGCTGTTAGAGTCAGTTACCTCGTGAGTCCGGAGACAAAAACTACGAGTTTTTCACCTTAGTCACACTCGATTGATCACGAGTGCGTTTCCTTGAATGCAACGTGTTCATCGAGACGATGTGTGGTGATAGGTGACGGTGAACGAGATTATAAACTGCACGGGCACGGAGTACGTAAAAGAAGGAGCGAAGCTGCTCCAACAGAGCGTATTAGAAGGAAAGGAAGACGTTAGAGAAAGAAAGAAAGAAAGAAAGAAAGGAAGGAAGAAAGAAAGAAAGAAAGAAAGAAAGAAAGAAAGAAAGAAAGAAAGAGAGAAAGAAAAGGGAAAAAATCTCCATGCGTTGATTCTTAGTGGAGGTTCCGGGTTCAAAAAATGTTTTTATTTTTTAATAATAATTTTAATTAATTTTAATAACATGAAAGAGAATAGTAGAAAATGCACAAAGCTGTGTTATTGAGTGAGATTATCTTCTGAAGGTGTTTGAATTGAATGACAGCTGGCAACATAACCTCGAAATTTGCTGTCAAATTACAACAAACTTACTTACTTACTTACTTTAAATGTTAAAATTACTATCAAACTTTCTTTGGAGGGGGTGGGGGGGGGGGGGGGGCAGCAACTCAATGTGCCAATGAAACAACCACGTGTTCTGTGTATCATGAGACGTGACAGAAATGTGATGTCGTATGGCGGCGACGCTCCTTAATATCCACGACTGTCCGAATATAAGTGTCAATGTCAGAAAACAAGCAAAGAAATTGACGACTTTGAACATTTTAAATAACAAAATCCAGAATCCTAAAGAACTTTTTTTACCGTTGAAAAAAGATCAAAAAGTGTGACTGTAGATTCCTTCCTTTCCACCTTTTGCAACATTGCCAACAAAACTGATATTATTGAATGATAGCATTTGTCGTAAAAGTTTGCCCCGACTGGGAATCGAACCCAGAACCTCCGGCGTTTCGAACCGATTCTCTACCAACTGAACTATCGGGGCCTAAGAAAACCTTTATTAAATTGCTACATGTTGTGGTTATTTTTCTAAAGATACTTGAGCGCAACAATAATTTACGTGCATTGATCTCTCCTTGTTTGACGATGGATAACATGGAGAAGACTACACCCAAAATAAAAACAATTTCAAAAAAATTATAAATATTCATGTATTTTAACACAACACAGATATTAAAAAAATCCTTCCCGACCTTAATTTGAACCCAGGTCTCCCATATTCCAGCTATGTGCACCTTATCCAACTAGAGACCACAGAGGCGATAGCTTGATAACTTCTGAATTGTTGAACTCAGATTTATAATAATGAACCAACATATTTTCATAAGTAAGTTATTAAATTCCCGTCTCGGTGGTCTAGTTGGGTGGAGGGGGGGGGGGGGGAGACCCGGGTTAAAATTCGTATTCGGGATAGATTTTTATGGAGATACTTTCTTTATACAACAATGGCATATTGTTTCGTACAATAGTCTATACCTCTATCACACATTCTTCGTTGTTCGTGAAATTTCGCACAGTTTTATTATTTGTTTAGTCGTTAACACGTACAGCGCCCTTGACTCGAGCCCAAGGTCGCGATGAGCCTAGTTGTACAGGGCGGTGACGTCACTGCAAGGTTGGTTCAACAGTGACGTCACAGATGATAGAGACACTACGTATCTAGGGTGACGTCATACACTTGCGCCCTGTCACTGGTCCAGACGAACTCGGCGCTTAATGTTTGCCAAGCTCGGGACAACTTGTTTTACAATGTTAAATGCCAATTTAAAAAACGCTCAATCGTCTCGTCAAATCCAGCTAATTTTTAATTAATTGGATGAGCGTAGCGAGCGTAGCGAGCGAAGCGAAGATTCCATTCTACTACACTGGAGAAAAAAATCCGGAATGTTTTTTTTTTTTTTTTTTTTTTTTTTTGTCTGTTTGTCCACACGATTCCGGCTAAACCGATACTCCGATTGCGATGAAATTTTATGGAGACCTTCGAAATCTCTGAACTTAGAACTGCCACGTTTTTGAGCGCAATCGGAAAAATTTTTCTCATGAAAATCGCAATTTTACTATTTTTTTCAATTTTTAAAAAATTTCTTCGACTTTTAACACCTACATGCTTTATCCGATTTTAATGATTTTTGCACAGAACCTTTATTTTATGAATTAAGATATTCTTGTGAAATTTGAGCGCAATTGAAAAAATATTTATCATAAAAATCGATATTTTACGGGTTTTTTCTTTTTTTAAACAATTCTTTGACTTATAACACCTACATGCTTTATCCGATTCTAATGATTTTTTCGCAGAACCTTAATTTTATGAATTTATATATTCGTGTTAAATTTGAGCGCAATCAAAAAATTATTTCTTATAAAAATTGCAATTATACGATTTTTTTTAACAATTACGATTAATTAAAAACAAATTTATAAAAATGAAGTTAATTTTTTATTTAATTTAATTTAATTTAAAAAAAAATCAACTTAATAATGATTTTTCCACAGAACAACAGAAAATTCGCATAACACATGGCAGCTCAATGCACCAATTACGCTCATCCAACAACGCGGCGGGACTTAAGCGTTTTCCTAGTTTAATTAAATTAAAAACTACTAGTAGTGCTTATTTTTTTTAATCCTAGGGGGTGGGGGGGGGGGGGGGGGCAAACGTAGCTTTTACTCAAGTAAGCCTAAGTATGAAGATCTTATACTAGTGTTACAGAAAATGCTGCTGTGGTGATACAGACTACTCGAAATTTGAGTGGGAAAAATGCTATTTGAACATGGCTTTGAGGACGTGGGTTCGAATCCCGCATAAGGCATGTTTTTTTTTGTAATTGTCCTTCACCCTCATCTATCACCAGTCATGCTCTCGAATAATCTTAGCCAGTGGTTTAGCCGAAGTTGTTTAACCGGTTCCCACTCGAAAACCGAAGTTAAGCAGAATCGGGCGTGGTCAAGGGTAGATGGGTGACCGCTCTGCCCTGAAACTCACGTATACCACTGGTTAGAGCAGATGGAGGGTTCAAGAGCTAGTGTAACGGCTTCGTTCTCCTCGACGTCTGCTCGGCAGTCCAGGTAAGTGGAGGAACCTACATGACTGTCAAGGTTACACCGTCCTTTCTGATGGGACGTAAAGACGTTGGTCCCCTTGGTACTTTTCGAAAGAAGTAGTCTACGTGCCGGTACCGGGTTTCCCCTCCTCCCTTCTGTTCATACTTCATCCTCATCTATCACCACTCATCGTCTCGATTAACCTTAGTGCATTACTATGAGACCATCACCACAAGGGGTACATGGTCTGCACGCCACTGCACGCATCACTGGCGTCACTGCTTACAGTTAGACGGAATGAAGTGATCTGCAGATGTGGGCGGGGAGTAAAGATCAGGCTAACCAGGTTGCATCCTAATGAGACTAGGTAGGTCGCAGGTTACATAGTATAACCATAGCCACAGACAGGGGTAGCGTATGTGATCAGGGGCGCAGGAAGTGCATACTGGTCGGCGGGGAGACAATGAGCACGATGTCTCCATCATGATGATGATCCCATCTCTGGGGCACATGGCCCCAGATATATTTAAAAAAAATAATAACATTGCAAATGGTGGCACTTTACTAGATTTTAGCTTGCTTCGTGGATATTTTTTTATAAAATCATTCTAGATCCACGTGTTGACGTCGACGATGATATTGAGGAGGGGGGGATATAATCTGTCTTGCCCTCTGGATTTCGCAGGGGGGTGGGGGGAAGTTACCCTTCCCCCCCTCAACCGCATCTGACGCGGGAGGTCCTTGGTTCGAGACACGCAATCTACAGAATTAGCACCCGAACCAGTTGCTGCAACATTTCCGCGCTCTCTCGTAATTAGCGCCACTTACCGCCGTGAGTCTGGAGAAACCCGTTAGTTAGACGGAGGTCTTAGATTCACGCGACTTCGGCAACCACGTGGAGGTCTCGCTAAAAAACAAACCACTCTCGCTTTCCACTGCGCTCGGTAACGGTATCCATGTGCAACGTTGTGTTTGTTCCGAGTGTAAGCTGGTGCAAGCAACTGAACGCTCAAACCATGGTACTCGACGCCACATCGGGCGTTCCGAGGTGTTCTAGGTTAGTACGACACTCGAGAAAACTCTTTCATGGGGAATCCCTAGACCTTAACATAATTACAAAATAATTCACTTAAGATGTCTGAAAAGTTGGCAGAATGAGAGTGGCTGTGTTGTTGTTGAGTCTCTGCTTCCAATGCAGAAGGTCCGTGGTTCGAGTCCCAATCCAGGCAGAAGATTTTTAACATCTGATACAAACATATCCTACCTACAATGTACAATCAATGTGAATAAAGAAACGAACTAAACTATCATTCATACATACATAATGCTTGCAGCATAAATAATAGCAAGAGCAACACACATATTAAATTTTGGATCATGTACGACGTTTCGTCTGATTTACGTCAGACATCATCAAGATGACTTCACGAAGGTTTCTACTCACTGTGACTTTAACCTTTGTGAAGTCACAGTCACCCTGATGATGTCTGACGCAGATCAGACGAAACGTCGGTGGACGCCAAGTCTCTGCAATGGTTCATCATTTCGACGCGGTTTAAACCAAGAACCTAGTATTGTACATACAACGGGCCGCGAAAACCTACAACAATCCATGGTTAAATATATATATTTATATTTATTAATGACTATACCGGGGATCGAACCCGGGACCTTGGCTGTCCGGGCTAGGTTAGGTCCCGGGTTCGATCCCCGGTGAAGTCACTTTTTTAATTTCTGTCCAAAGAACTAACATAACAGCGTCATAGTCGCCAACTATAAAGCCAAGGTAAAACATCATATATATTTATATACATATTTTAATCGCGAATACATTGCAGAAAATTCTATTCACACACTGTAGAGTGGATGCTAATAAACTAGTAAAACGTCAAAGTCGTTGTAAGACGAGTGAGCGAGCCGTGTGTTGATTTTCCAAGAACATTCCCTTTCCTCCCCCTACCTAAGGCTGGATCTAGAGACAGCATGGCCATGGGTCTTCCCTCCCTAGTCTATTGGATGTAAATGTTCCCGGGTACTCAACACATGACTCGCTCACTCGTCTAGCAACGGCTTTGGCGTTTTCCTAGTCTAGTTGGCTAAGGCGCCATTATACCCGGAATGTGGGAGACCCGG
The DNA here is from genome assembly GCA_024449915.1 of Sweltsa coloradensis. Taxonomy (NCBI): domain Eukaryota; kingdom Metazoa; phylum Arthropoda; class Insecta; order Plecoptera; family Chloroperlidae; genus Sweltsa; species Sweltsa coloradensis. The sequence continues at coordinate 26,309 of JAMZAV010002956.1, forward strand.
GTTCAAACCCCTAGTCAGGAAGTATTTTGTAATTTCTGGATTGTATTTGCATGTTTATTTAAATAGTTTTGAAATGCTTTTGCAGTATTATGGGAAACATAGCCAGTACAAACTACGTGTAAAGATTGCAAGGTTTACTCAATCTCCCGGCGGAATTTTAGGGAACCTTGGAACGTGTAAGATTCGATATACACGTTGGTCAATGCATGCATTCACCGCCAAACAAACATGGTTCGATAAAAATCACTTCTTCAAGAACAAAATTGTTATGAAATAGTATCATATACACACTTTGAGCCTTTCATTGTTATTTCTTGTAGGTTTTTAAAATCGCAACTGATGTAGCTGATTTTTTTAAGAGTTCTCAGTAACCTTGTACCGGATGTCTGTTTAAAATTGCAGCGCAATAGTTTTAGTGATTCGGCTGATTTTCGGCGTAAACAGTCACAAACACAGAATGAAAGAGGAAGTGCCCTTTGACTTGAATTATTTGTAAGTTAAAAAATAAAACCGCGACAATTAAAATAGGCGGGCTTTTCCTTTGGTCTTTAGAAGCCTGTGCGTTACGTGCAACAGGAACAGGCAGGCTGGCTGTGGACCAGAGCCAGACTTTAAAAATGGCCGACATATCAACAGGTTTTTTGTGAATTAGGGTAGGGCCTAGGCCTAGGCTAGGCTATAGGCCTAGTAATTCTCCAAATAATATTATTATTCTAGGCTTAACATGGAAACAATGGTACGTACAATTTGTTTTAAGTACACAAAACGTTAACGATTTCATGAAATGTCATTGAAGTATCTACTTGTTGTATAATATTTCCTTAAAACTTAAGTTGTTCAGATAAGTTCTAGCCTAGGCCTAGGCCTAAGCGCATCCCCTGTTTTCACATTTCACATTTTATTTTTTCGTCTAGCCTAGGCCTAGGCCTAGCCTAGCCTAGAGTAGCCTACATCTTTGCGATTTTTATACTAGGGAAACGCCAAAGTCGTTGTTAGACGATGTGAGTGAGCCATGTGTTGAGTACCCGGTAACATTCCTTTTCTTCCCCCTACCTTAGGCCTCCCTAGCCTATCATAGGCTAGAGTGGAGCATTATGGCCTAAACTATGACTTAAACTTAAATACCCTATTATTTATACGAATATTATAATCAACTTAAATGCAAATTTCCCGCGTACTCAACACATGACTCTCACTCGTCTAACAACGACTTTGGCGTTTACCTAGTCGAGTTGGCTTAAGCGCCCTTATAGCCCAAATGTGGGAGACGTGGGTTCAATGGTCGGGAAAGATTTTGTAATTTCTGGATTGTATTTATTAAAATATTTAACATGTTTTGAAATGCATATAACGCAGTGTAGTCCTACATCTGTGACAATACCATGGAAACATAGCCAGTACGAAATACGTGAAAATATTGCAAGGTTTACTCAATCTACGAGCGGAATTTGGGGGTACCTTGACGTCCAACATTCGACTAACCTTGGACACGGCATTTCACAGCCAGCTAAATAACAAACAAAAAATATTATTTCAAAATGAAAACCATTGTCGTTAAAATAATTTCCATACATTTCAACGTATTTTTCAGTTTTTTATTTCTTGCAGGTTTAAATCGTAACGGATTGTGCTCATTTTGTTAGCAGTTCTCAGTTACCTGGTCACGGATGTCTGTTTAAAATTTCAGCTCAGTCTATTTGGCCGTTCGGCCGTATGGGACCGGACAGACAGACATTTAACATTTAACAGAATTAATCACGACCAAGGCCCGATCAAGTAGCGTTGCAGACTACGTTCGCTGCGCTCACTCGTCTAATAAACTTAATTAAAGAGCACGCTCAAATTTATGAATGCGGATCCTAAAGGTATCGGATTTAAATTCTCTGTAATTTGCGTCGCTCCTTGGTTCTTTGGGTTTATCCCTGCTTTCAATGCAGAAGGAGCCAGTTTCGATTCCAGGTCAAGGCAGAAGTTAAGGTGGAGGAGGCTAGGACAGCTTTTGAGATTTAAGCTTCCTAAACCAAGGGCCTATATATTATATATCTGAGGGGGAACAGGCCCTGCTTGGCTAGAGGGCAGGTACATAGGCCTATGCAATATAAGCCCTAGGGCCAGGCCTTCTGATACGGTAGGGCCTACTCTATATAAGCCTCGATACTGCGGTGCACTAGCGCGCACCTAGATGGCTAGGAGGGACATAAGGCAGGCCAGGCGGAATCATCCATAGGAGGCACCTAGAGATCAGGTTGTGTATAAGCCCTAGATCAAATAGGGGTTGGCCGTTGGAGGGATATTTGCAGTACCTAGGCTACAGGCTGAGAGACTGTACGGGCAAGGGAATCATGACGGTTCCAGCAGAATACAGCGATGCTCCTAGCTGACGAACGCTTTGCTTGTTTCAGGGTGCTACTGCTGGCGCTGCTGTGTGCCGCGTCGCCCGGCCTCGGGTCGCACACGCAACACCTCCACCCACCTGTCGAGATCGACCCCCTGCCGAGCCCGCCCAAGGTCACGATGCCCCACGTGCCGCCCACGGAGATGTCTGCGTTCATCGGCCAGGCGCAGACGGCCATGGACGAGAGGTTCGATCAACTGGAGCCAGACATTTTCAAGAACGGTGAGAGGCGGGATCTATGTTGGTGGGCTTTTGCATCGGAGGCTTCAAAGCTCACTGCCAGTGCAAGTGTAACAACAAATAACAACAACAAAAAAGACTATTTTTCTTCATTTATTTCAAGTAAATTTTTCCTTGGTTATGTAAGCTGGGAAAATTGACTAATTTTCTCTTTTGCCATGGCTTCCAAGGCATATTACATGGTCAGTAGGCCTACTAAAAAAATTGTAAAAACTAAGAAATATTGAGAAAATGTAGGGACAGGCTTATGCATTCTAGCTTGACTAGCCCTAGACTTGCTAAAAACCACAACCTCTTGGTTATGAATAGGATTGGTAGAGCTTTTACGATTTAATTTATTCATAATATATAATTTAGGTACCTACTGTGCATTACTAGTTACAGCACTAGTTTGCTCGCGCTCATCCATCAGTCTACGACCTGTCTCTCAAATCATGCCTATGTACAGTAGGGCCTACCGTTGTTTGTTTGTAGTACCTAGTGCATTTCAATAATCTGCTAAATATCTGGACCTTGTGTAGCAACACTGTATAGGCTACTGTGGCACAGGAACTACGTAGGAACCGTATTGTCCTAAATAGTAAATATAAGCCTACCTTTTTTTCATTATTTTAAGTTTCAAAGTCCCTTACCAGCTAATATTTGCATATGCTGTTGCATATGCTTTTTAATATTTGAGCAAGAAAAGTTAGGGGGTCGGCTTTTATTCAGGTTCGGCCTATATTCGGCACAATGCGGTAATACATACAACCCATGTTCTAATGGTGGTGCTCGTTGTGTAGGCGTGGTGCAGGCCCAAGGAACGGCAGCCTGGTTCATGGGGGCGTCTCACTCCACCAACAGCCGGGCGCGGAACCTGTCGCACATAGCACTTGTTGCCGAGGAGGCTACGAGGTACATCGCAAACGCGTAAGTATATAAAGTCCGTGTATGACAATAAATTGCTAATATTTAGTACAATTCAGAAGTTAAAAAATCCATCCCGATCGGGGTTCGAACCCGAGTCTCCCACATTCCAGGTAGGCGCCTTAGCCAACTAGACCACCTACCTGGAATGTGGGAGACTCTTCGGGAGTGTTTCCCGATCAACCAAATCGAGAAACAATAAATTGCATTTAGGTTCAGTAAGTACTAAAGTCTACTGCTAAGCGGCCGAGCTTTCTATAGGCTCATCTTCCCTCACACAAGCTCTGGGCTTATGTGGCTTTTCTCGATGATGCTTGTTGTTTGTGTGTAAAAATAACTATTGGATTGGGCCTAGTAATCATGTAGGCCTACCGTAACTTTTAATTTATGGTATCTTGTACATTGCTATCTTTATATAGGCCTATTTCTCTCAACTACCTACTGTCTGTTTATTTAACACTCATTGATAATGTAAACTAAACTAGGCCAATGCATCAATCATACATTTTTCTTGACAATAAACATTTATCTGGATCTGAATGTGTTCCGCAGGTTCAAGCTGACGCCCGACCAGATAAACTTTGGCCTGCCTGCGATGGATGTGCGTGACAGCGATCTGGGTACGAACTGTCCGTTGTCCGTCGACTTCCCGTGCCAGCCGAGGAAGTACCGAGCGTTCTCCGGCTACTGCAACAACGTTCAGAACCCTCGCTGGGGTAACGCAGAGACCAGGTAACGTAGAACCAGGCTGACGGTGTGCTGTGTAACAGGTTTAGGCTAATTTATTTACTTAGACCTATCCTGTCTAGTTATAAAATCTTCCACTAGATGTAGGGCCTAGTTAGTCAATCTATTGTGTCTGCCTACTAAGGTCAGCCTATGTTTAAAAACCTCTTAAAATTCATATTTAGGCATATGTTGACTGAGTCGAGTCTATGTTTGTCTTTGATATCCATGCGTACTCATACCATACCGTAGGCGTAAGAACATATTATATTATTACAAGAAGCAACTCCTCTTGTTGTCTCTTTGTGTCTACGTGCGACCTAACTTACATTTTAGAGGTTAACCTGACGTCCTTATGTATACCTGTCCGTAGCTAGAACATGTTTATTTGTATTCCTAGTTTAAATTATTAATAGTGCCTACCTACCGTAGAACCGTAGGCCAGCCGCATTCGAGTAATGGCTGCACGCCTGCACCACTATTTTCACCACACGAATTTTAAAGAGTACGATATAGGGCCTAGGTAATATTATACTATTTACAAATTGCTTTGCATAACCCCGCACCACACTTTTTCTAGCTAGACGTTACCTGCGGCACATATTGGCATAAATACTAGGCCTAAGTAGTCCGAGGAATATTTCTGAGAAGTGTCCCAATTTAGCAATCATTTATTTCAATTTGATTTAGAAAAGTTTTACAGTGACTGGTGATCGGAGAATACGGTTAGATGTTTTTTTTTTTTTTTTAAATTATATAAAAAATAATTGGTTTTTATTGGATATTGCTTAATGTCTCATTTTAATGCACTTTTGGCTATTTGAGACAAATATAGAGATAAATAAAGGTTTCATAGATGTACGGTTACTCCCAACGCCCCGCTGTGTTCCAGGTACCTGCGCTTCCTCCCCGCTGAGTACGACGACACCATCAGCCTCCCCCGCGGCCAGGGGCGGGAGCTGCCTAGTGCGAGGGAGGTCTCTCTAGGGGTGCACAAGGACAAGGACCTACCCCACCCCCACCTCATGTCTCTGGCACCCGCCTGGGCAGAGTTCATCTCGCACGATATGTCCCACACGCCACACATGACCGGTGAGCTTCTTTAATTTGTGCCGTGTTTTATTGTGTAGGCAAGTGCTTTAGTATTTATCAAAATAAAATGTTATGTGTCCCTAAACACCTCAATAATTCATTTCGTTCAGTAGGGGTGTGAAGTAGGTACTCGGCCCGTGATGATGTAGTCGGCAGCTCCCAATACCCCTTCCGTGCCTGTTTGGCTTATCAAACAGTCGAGCGATCTAATGTAGCATTTTGCTACCTGTAGCCTAATGCTACCTGTAGCCTAATGCTACCAGTAGCAATATTCATTTGAGATATTTAGAATTTTATGTTGATATAAATATTAAATAACCTAAACCTACAGTGATTCTCCTCCCTCTTCCCCCACCCCTCCCTGTCACCCAATCCACACTCATTCACTCACCCCTCACCCCTAGCCAACAGCTAGCCTAGTTTTAGTTTCAACTACAATACTAACTCTCTCTCTACACACTCGCTGAGGAAGGTCACGTGGACCAAAAACGTTTTGATTAGGGTAGTTTATTTGTGTATTTGTGTTTATGTTATCTTTTGCGGCGCGCCTACTCCATTTAAGGTAAGCTGTTGGCACCCTATCTCTTTATGTCATTCACACCTCAAATTATTATTTTAATGATAATTTTTTAAATTTTAAAAACATCAAGAAGCATTGGGCATAAAAATAAATTATTGTGTACATGATTATATCCGTAGGTAGCCCTAACAAATGTGTTGTTGTTCCTTGGACACATGCTAACCTGAAATCTCCTGCTTGTTCCCCCAGGTTTTGAGGGGAAGAGGCTCAAGTGTTGCAGCGTGGGGTTCAATGACTTCCACCCGGAGTGTTTTCCGATCCGTCTCCCGGAAGACGATCCCGTCTACGCTAGGACAGGAGAGAAGTGTCAGGAGTACACTAGGTCGGGGGCTGCTCCCAGGACTGGCTGCACTCTAGGTGAGTGTTCCTACACCTGGTGTACACTGGAGTACACCAGTCAGGAGAGTGGTGATTCCCTCATAGTTATGTAGGCTACAGTGTTATTAAGCGAGCGAAGCAAGCGTTTCCATTTGACTCTGCCGTAAAAATGTTGTGTTTTTTTTCTTTTTTTTGTATGTCTCGCCATAACGTTCGAACGGAGGCTCGGATCGAGTTGAAATTTTGACAATCCGCAAGCTTTGTTCTCGATTGAATGCCATTAGTTTTGTGGCAAAATCGTTCAAAAAGTTACAAAGTTACATTAAAGTTAATCGAAAGTATTTTTTTCAAACTAAACGGCGACAAAATCTGAGATAGCCAAATCATTTAGAATGTCCGTCCGGTCACGAATATGTTAATTTTATTTTGATCCGATAAGTAGTGTAGATGGAAATTACATTTTAACAAAGTAACATTACCACATGGCAACGCAAAGTCGCACGAGGTGCACTATGCACTGCCACCTAGAAGTAATCAAAATACTATCGAGGAAGCAGTGTATTATTTGTAACCAAAGAGTTAAAATAGTTTTCCCAAGGAAATGATGTCAAGGTCCTCTAGATGGCGGTGGATTTTATACACAAAGTAAAGATTTACCCACGGGTTCACCCAAATACCTTGGCAATAATAAATAATATTGGAAACATGGCCCCGTGGACAGCAAATGTCGCAAATTTTAAAATTAAAAAAAATGTGCAATGTGGGTCTATCTATAGCACGTGCCTGCTCATCAACGCGTCCAACTGAGCGTTTCCTAGTATTATTATTATTTGTAGGCCTACAGTACAGTACTTACTTTAGGTTTAAAGTGAATGTTTACTTAGGCCTACAAAATTTAGGGCACACGATATTTGCTGGGAAAGTAGAGGTAGTGCCTGAAAATGTAACGAATCTGGAATAAGTATGGAAAGCACAGAATAGTTGTAAAAAGTTATTTCCTCAAACAGCAAACTTAATTAATTGTTGATAAACTTAAGCTGAACCACAAAATAAACTAAACTAAATGAGCGTGTTTTTTAATTTTAGAAATATATTGTAAACACAAATTCATAATTCCCTTGATCTCCGGCAAGGCACAAGGTACAAGGCGATTCAAGAGGAAAAGTTCACCTCGCAAACATCAGCTAGTAAGAGGGGAGTATATTACTCCCTGAAACTAGAGGCGGGCTCTGGCAATCGTCGTCGGGGACACCTCCCCCTTCCCTTGACAACTTTCCCGATGGCGATGACAATGACACAACGAACGATGACAAAGACGATGACGACCGCGACGTGAGAAACTCCCCTTACCCGTGGCTGGTTCTGACCAGCATGGGCCCTCCACCTCATATCCCCTAGGCTAGACCTAACGGTTGACGCGTCCGTAATCCAAATAAACCTAAAAGCCCTCCTTCCTGTGCAGGACCCCGGGAACAGCTGAACCAGGCCACCAGCTTCCTGGACGGCTCTGCGGTGTACGGAAGCAACCGGGAGGACGCGGACAAACTGCGGACCTTCAGCCGGGGCCTCCTGAAGACTCAGTTCACCAAGAGCGGCACCACCCTGCTACCTGTTGATGGGCACGGCGGCGACTGCAGGAGTAACTCAACCTACAAGTAAGTAGGGCTGTGCTAATGAGTAAAAATGCCTCTCCGGGTACCCGTCAATCTTACGGTCGGGTACCCAAAATTACGAAATTTTAAGATTTTTTTACAATTACCAAAAAAAAAAAGTAAAGTTAGTGAATTATTTACTTTATATTGACAGGTCCATCACTTTTAACACACACGTTCTCATGTCGACGGTCTCGGGCGCCAGAGATGCTCGTTTCTAATGTCCAGTTGTTGAAAACGCACTTTCAGAAGGAACTGATATTGCCGGAATTCATAAGTATCTCCGCCAGTCACTTATCGGACGATTACGATGAATGGTGGAGTGCGCGTTGCGTGTTTGTGACGTCACTCTCGAGCTCGACACAGACGAAATTCGAGCGCTTGTTAATGACGAATCACTTACTGCTGCCGCTGCGCGCTGACGATTGAAAGACTGGCTGGTGGCGGCGGTAATTGAGCCGAATTTGAGACGAAAAACAGTCAAAGGAGTACCCGACGACTCATTTCATTACCCGGGCTATTATCAACGGGCGGGTACCTGTTTCACAGCCCTACAAGTAAGAGACCGGACGCTAGGGGTGGGATGAATTCAATCAATTGTGTAAACATTCAATCACCAATATTAAACGTGTTTAAACAACATTTTGTTTGGCATTTTACATCTCATCAGATGATCTCCATTCTGTTCTTTGCTCTCACAGTGACTTCAAGTACCATTATCATTGGTTCTTATTAGAGCTGGACCGATTCCACTTTTTTGACGATGCCGATTCCGATGCCGATTCCAATTATTTAACGATTCTTCACCGATTCTTAGCGATGCCGATTCTTTTTTTAAAATGGCAAGGAATAATTAATAATTCCCTATAGTAGTTGATTTCATAGGGATTAGTGATGACATCGGGTAGTAAATATTGGAGTCGACTCCGGAGCCTTTGGAACCGGGTAGGAGTCGCTCCCCGATCCGCAATCAAAAAAAAAAAAAAAAAAATTTTTTTTTTTTTTTTTTGATTTTTTTTTGCAAAAGTTATTTTTAGCCCACTACTCTAGTTGCACAACGCTGTCCGGCCGTTCCCCCCCCCCCCACCCTCGATGGGCACTGTTAACTTTAATGTTTTGTGCCCTAAAATCCCAATAACTAACTCCACCCGCTAGCTTGCTTGTCTCTTGGCCCGGCCAAGACTCTCGCTGATGTTTTATGTTTAAGTTTTGAGATAAGATAACGACTAACGAGACAACAAGTGCAATCTCATTCAATTTATCATTAAAAAAAGTAAAAAAAAAAAAAAAAAAAAAAAAATTTTTTTTTTTGGGGGGTGCGACTCCTTGAAAATGGAGTCGACTCCGATAGGAGTCGGGTAGGAGTCGGGTACCCGAGTACCCGATGTCATCCCTAATAGGGATGTGTGAACAGTAGAACAGCAGTGAAATGAGCAGCAATGAGAATTCCTGCTTAAATTTCGAGGGAGATTCGTGATCGAGCAAATATCGAGATTGAGCGATCAACATATAATGAAAAATGTTTAAAAATTCACCATCATTAGGTCTAGGCCCTACCTAATACCTATTATACATTTTCCGTGTGCAAGCTCAAAAACCAGGCATTTTGGAAAAGCCATCTCCAGAAGTAGGCTTAGCCTAGGCAGAGTCGATAAAGAAGTTTCCCCTTTGGGGAGGTCCCCTTACTCCCAAGTCAAAACGGAATCTAACGTCCTGCGCGCTGAGAGCGGCTCCAATGTGAAACTAATAAAAGCACTGCACGCTAAATACGGTCAGTAGATTATCGATGTGCAGTGACGCTGAAATCAACAAACAACAGACGAAACGTCAAACTTCAATTTTATTTCAATCATATTAGCCCTGGGCCCTAGCCTTTTAAAACGATTTACTTTTGATTTATTATTGTACTATAAAGTGTTGCGCAGGCGTCACTGACATTTTCGTGCGAAATAATTTGATATATGCCTTGTTCAAGCCTAACGGACGTAAGTGTAGCCTAGGCCCAAGGCCACAATACAGTTTTCAGACGTAAGTACGCCTTTGGCACTCAAATCGAAATCTTGAACAATACATATTGTCGGCCTAGCTCCTAAGCTTAGGTCTACTCCATCAGAAATATCCTCATTAATAAAGAGAGTTTGCTTTATGCCAAAACATTCGCCAACATTCGATCGTATTTAATATTTTGACGTTTCCGCCATTTGTCGTCATCGACTGTTAACTACTAGTAGAAAAGTGACGTACTTTTATTGAAGTAGTTCCATCAATCGTCACACAGAGTCGCGCGGAACGTTAGATTCCCAACGCCAAAAACCGACTTTTTATTTAACCCAGGGCGGTATAGGGAGTTGGAGGACCTCCCCAACGGGGAAACTTCTTTATCGACTCTGGCCTAGGCTAGGGCCTAGGTTCCCTGGCTTAGTATATCTCATGATAATAATATTACAAATATCAAATATAGCGCATTGGGATTCTTAGGATATAGGCCTAGCCTATTTTTAATCATGTGGGGAAAACGTTTTAGGGGTAGGGGTAGGTCTAGGCTCTAAGCCTTAGGCTAGATCTAGGGCCTAGGCTAAACCAACCAACACGACATCACTTTCCGAAAAAAAATCAGCCAAACCTGAAGACAACATCAAAATCAACATTAATAATAGTTTCTCAGTGTTCTCCCCAGAAAAAAATGTTCACTGGGTATTTCATAAACATTGCCGGGTACTCGCGGGTAGGGCCAAAAATAGTGGGGGTCCGGGGGCTTGCCCCCGGAAAAAATTTGTGATCCTAGATTCGATTTGGTGAGTTTTAGAGGTTTTTGAAGACCTTTTAAAGTTGCTTACTTTTGTTGGTTTAGTGGTATGAAGTTGGCCTATAAACATTTCAAATTTGATTGAAATCATAGTCTAAGTATATTTTCTCCTTTGTAATGTAGACTTTGTGAATTACTGTAGTCCTATTGCTACAATGAGTACAATAGGCCCGTATAAAGGTTATGATGTTATGGCGTTTTCCATTGGCATGCACTCGGCGAGTGCAGAGATGTTATTGTTGTCAACCTCCACTTGAATAACATTACAAAACTGAACAAATGAAAAGACAAGTGGCAATCCAGTGCGCACTAGGGCGCACTAGGGCGACCTGAGTGCGGCCAATGGAAAACGCCATTATTCTTTCTAAGTGGTTATAATCTAAGATTTGTAGGATTTGTAACTTGAAACATTGTTATATATTTTGATGACTTCATTTTTATTACTTCAAAATTCGTCCTAGCAATCAATAAACTTGGAAAATTGCTAAAATTGTTCACTTGTGTGTGCTCCTTGTGTGCAGTTAATGTTCACGATCATAGCGATAATTGCCATTTTGCCAACTCATGTGTTTCGTTCAAATGCATTCCTTGTTGGGTTCTATAGTGATCAGCGAGATTAGCCTCCACGATGTTGTTTACAATCTGTGCTGCGGTTTAGGGATGGGACGTTTTAACGTTCAGTGGACAGATAGTTTATTAAATTCGCAAATCGTTAAGTAAAAAAATAATTAAAAAAAAAATCAAAAAATGTTTTTCAAAATTTTTTTTAATTTTTTTTTTCAAAATTTTTATTGCCGGGCGGCCGGGAATTATCGCCGGGCGGCCCGCCCGGCGGTCCGGGCCTGGGGAGAACACTGTTTCTTATGATCTTAAACTGTTATAAAAAATAGGCCTTGGCCTAGGCCTACGCGTCTTGGTAAGGTCGGCCTAGGCCTGTAGGGGCCTAGGCCTAGCCTAGGCTTACGGGATACACTTGGACCAATATCCCCATCACTTCCCGATGAAAAATCATTACAAGATCGATGAAATAAAGCGGCAATGCCACTTTCATAGCCAAACCTGAAGACAATACATCAAAATCAACATTAGTAGGCCTAGGCCTAGGCCCTACCGGTTTCGCCCTAGGAATAGCCTAGGCCTGCTTTCGGGATACATTTGGACTGTTACTGTCCGATGAAAACTCATTAGTAGATCGATAAAATTACGCGTCGATGTCATTATAATCTTTTTCACCTGCAGAAAATCCACCAGCATCAACAATAAATAACTATTTCTTGCTATCTCAAGTGTCCAGAAAATACGCGTCCAGAAAAATCCGCCATTTTAAGATTTTGCGAGTTCTGTGGAAAGTCGATTTGCGAGCAATTTCGACTATCGACCTTCGATTAATTCTTCCGCGCGCGAAATTCAAACAAAGAATCGTCATCGAAAATCTTGATCCAAGACTCGGAATCGGCGATTCTACCGATTCTACGAAGACTCGCCAAGTCTCAAGACTCGGTATCGGAATCGGTCCAGCTCTAGTTCTTATTCAACATTATTCTCATTTTATCATTGAATAAGCCTAATTGAGATTTGCACAATAGTAACACTAACATTCATCACTTTCAAAAGCAACTAAAAGTAATAACATAACCAAGTTCACTAATGTCTACAGTAGCTCGTGCACTCACATACCGTACAATTCATATTTACACTTTACACTCACACAATCATTCACTTAAACATACATTAATGTTTACTTACTTTATTTACATCATTTTTAAAGTCATGTAACTAATTTTACATTGTATTGTTGCATAATGTTTGTATTGTTATGGTTTGGTAAAACTGCACTTGTGGGACATTTGTCCTGTTGTAATGTGGCCACAAATAAATAAATAAAATAAAACACGTGGGAGCTTTCCTAGCAGATATGTCCTGTTTGAAGTCTGATGTGTGTCTATTTCTATGATGTTTGAATTTTCCCATCCTAGGTTACTTCATTTGATATGACAGTTAATCGTACGTTGTGTCTTCTTGTGGCAGATGCTTCAAGGCCGGCGATATGCGAGTCAACGAGCACGAAACTCTCGCCGTGATCCACACGATCCTTCTCAGGGAACACAACCGTCTGGCTCAGCAGCTGTCGTCTCTCAACCCTCACTGGGGCGACGAGACTTTGTACCAGGAGGCCAGGAGGATAGTGGTGGCCGAGATACAACACGTGACTTACAACGAGTTCCTACCCATCCTACTAGGACAGGTAATGTCGGCTCAACCCTCGCACTGTAACTGTTAGTAGACCAGCCAGTGCAACCAGTTGTGTATCCAGGAATCCATAAAGTGATGGGTTCAACCAATCATTCATATGTAGCGTAGGGTAAGTGGGGGGTATGGGGAGCTTCCCTCCAGAAAAATTATCTACTTCAAGGTAATTTTGGTGAAAATGTGTGCGTTTTAAAGCATCACGACGACCAACTTTTTATCTACTAAAATCCTCTTTTCGTCAGATGGTAATTTGCTTTTAGTATTGCAAAAATAAATTCTATATTCTCCATTGCAACGTTAAAGTGCATTTTCACTTTTTGTTGGCTCAAGGTGCGATTTTGTTCCCCCTCTCCTCCCCTTGGATACGCCATTGAGTGCGACCTTGGTCGCTCAGTTCAGTTAGTACACATTAAGAAACACTCCCTCAACAGGTATCAATGTCGTGTGTTATGTTTTGCAGGCGGTGGTGGACCAGTTCGGGCTGAAGCTCCAAGCCTCGGGCCACTTCACGGGCTACGACATCAACAGGTATCAATGTCGTGTGTTATGTTTTGCAGGCGGTGGTGGACCAGTTCGGGCTGAAGCTCCAAGCCTCGGGCCACTTCACGGGCTACGACATCAACATCAACGCCGGTGTTGCCAACAGTGTCGCCGCTGCTGCTCTCTGGTGAGTGTTGCCAACAACAGAACACAACGTACAATTGAACTTGAGTTGAAAGCTTATTGATTCAAGAGATAGGTAGAGGCATGAAAATTTAGCGTTTTAGGTTATTGATGCTAAATCAGTGAGTATAAATTCTTAAAAACGCTACAAAATGCTAAATTTACTGAAAATAAGGTTTACCTATACCGATTGAGAATTGTTTTAGCATTGTATTCTAACGTTTAAAGTGACTACATTGAATTGAAATGATTCTATAAAGCATAATTTGAATTCATTCCCCATTAAAAATACAAGAAACGCCCCACATTTGGGGTTTTGGTGGAAAGAAGAAAATTAATGCTACAAAATGCTAAATTTGGAAAAATTAATGCTAAATATTCAGAATATAAATGCTATTTTTTCATAGCTCTAGAGATAGGGTATCTGAAGAAGAGTTGTTAGCAATAGAGAGACACTCAGACAAACACAGGAACATGAACATGTTTTCAGTCCACGTGACCTCAGAGATTGAAGAGAACCTTCTCTTCAGGTAATCTGTTGGTACTTTAATCACTCTCCTGATCCAGTCTTTTGTCATTCTTTACACACACACCTGAATGTACATGATTAACGTCATTTGTTCATCTTCAACAATGCCTTCATGTACGGGAATATGGCCGCTATATATTGAGAAGGCAATCCTTGACGTACGGCAATATGTCAGCCAACAATGTTTATGACGTCACGTGCATACAAAGAATAGGCAGTAATATTATGTTCCTAGCATTTACATGGTCATGGACTGATAACCGAATGCAATTTGTATAATATAATATAATGAGCTATATATTATTATATATGGTGAGTAGTGACATCTTTTGAATTCTTGTAACCAGTGGCCAGCATTGCACACATCTCAGTATCTTTAAAACTTCTACCTAAAAAATCTCATGCCACCGGATTCTATTACAACCACCTATTTATATCATTGTCAAAACCAAAACATATTAGATCAATCCAGGTTGATGTCATAGACGACAGCAACACTTAAGTTATCCTCACAGTATCGTAGTCAGTTGCTACAATCTGTTACGCTTCTGCATGTATGCTATGTAGACCAATATGATTCCTTTATCTGGAGGGGTCTTAATTCTTTCCATTTGAGCTTGTAAACTATAATGTAGGGATGTGCAAACGTTCGAAATTCGAACTTGAACTCAAACTTTTTGTAAGTTCGAGTTCGGTTCGAGTTTGGAAAAAAAGTTTTTTTTTTAAACTTATTTGTTGTGGTGTGCAGTCACATATTATTTGACATGTCAAAAAATGGTTCTCAGTTGACACTTTACAGGTACAAATTTAAAAGTAAAACATAGAATAAAATGGTGGAGGTGGGGGTCCAGAAGTTACATACTTTGTTGGTGGAGGTGTCGGTCCAGACTTATCACTATTCTACCTACTATGACGGTTTGATATACCTTCAAGTTTGGTTCGAGTTCGATACAGTTCAAAATTTTTGTGAAGTTCGAAGTTCGTTTTTTCCTGGGAAAGTTCGAGTTAAGTTTGAAAGTAAAAATGTGGGTTCACACATCCCTACTATAATGTTCCTCCCTGTGGCTGACAATGTCTTAAAGGGGCTATAAACCCAAAAAATTATTTTTACCACATAATCTATATAGCACATTACTACACTAAAATGACCGTTTAAAAGATTATATCTTGTAACTGTGATTTTATATCAATTTTTCAATTTTTTTAATCCAGAAAATAGCAAAAATTGGTGTTTTGGAAAATTTCTTAAACCGGCTTTAACCTGCATTCTTTTTTGTTCCACATAGATACTAGAGCATCATACCAATCTAAAATGGCCCTGTGTAACATCGTGCCTTGAAACTGGGTACAAATATACTCTCAAACACGCAAAAATATGCATTCCAAAATCACACCCCTTCTTCGTAATCTGCATATTTTGACTGATCCACATGCCCTAATTACAAAACAAAATATAGAGGATTTACAGAAAAGGCTGTAGAGTACGTCAATAATGGCCAATATTTTTTGGGATCAAAATCCTTCAAGGTCACAGGGCATAAAGATCGTCCCCATGTTTTTTCTTATGAGAGATTTTTGCCGATGGGACCTAGCTCGAAAAATACTAAGTTTGACAATTTTTTGGGGGTTAATGGTGGACCCAATAATTTTTCTGTTAATTTCTAAATTCATAACTAGCTAGCCTGAATGAAATATTTTTTTGAGTTTAGCGGTTAAATACCCCTTTAACATCCGGTGAACACTCTAGGTTTGTGGCCTCCCTGATGCCCAAGGACCCCGAACTAGGGTCCTCCAGCTACGCTCCGTTCAGCCTGTATTCCCCCAAGGGAGTTGACTCGGTGCTGGATTCTCTGCTGAACGGCGCCGCTCAGAACCCAGTTTATCAACGAGGTGATGACCGGACACATGTTCCAGGACCCAGCCAAAGGTAAGCACGACACTTTTAGTGGAAGTCACACATTCGTTGTAGAAGCTCATAGATTGACGATTGATTTGAACAATGATTTCCAATGACATGAAGTTTAATATTGGAGTCGGCTTTTTGGAGCGTTGTGAATCGAGTTGGAGTCTACTCCTCGGTCCTCCAAACTTATTTATCTTCCCTCCCACAATCTATCCCTATTTTCTAAAGGCCCTCACTATCTGTCATCCATCCCTTATAACAAACTCCCAGATAAAGTGCTGTCCTCCTCATCCGATACCTCATTCAAGCTTAACCTGAAAACTTTCCTTGTTGAAAAAGCTTCTATACATTGCAGGAATATCTTACCCATACACCCAGTCAAACATAGTGTTCCTCCCCTGGTTTTTGTAAATATGTAAAATTTCGTAGGCCTAACAATATCTATCTATTTAAATATATATATATATCTGTACTATTTCCTTAGATCTAATACTATTTATGTAAATATCTTATTATTTTATTATTGTATCTGCCTATATTTAGCTTAGAATTACATGACAATACCTATATCTGTACTATGTACCTATCAACAGGCTAATAAAACTAACTAACTAACTACTCCTCGGTCGGTAATAAAGATGGAAAAGCGGTTTACCTTGACCAATGTACTAATCATGTAGCCCTGTTATAAACGCCAGTAGCAGGCTGTGCTATTTATAGAATGAGACTGGGTGGGACATAAAGAAAGACACTCGTCAGCCGCGCCATTGCATCTGTTACATCTTGTCAAGGTATTGGGGGATAGAGCAGACTTGCACTGGTTGACCAACAGATAAGAATTTATAGCTTAAGAACAAGATTTATAGCAAAATTGGCACTTTGTGGTATTTTGATATTCTGTTGTCAATAAAGACATTATTATTATCAGGAAAGGTCTTTTACAAACAACTCGTGGAATTAATAACTAACTTAAAAGAGACCGCCAATATCTGACACAGCAACCCACTTTCGAAGGAATCGACTCCTTTAAAATGGAGGTAACTACAAAAAGAGTCTGATAGGAATCTAGTACGTATCACTAGTTAAAACTTCCTACATTCAACGCAACTGTGGTGAGACGGTGATCAACTATTTCGTGTTACAGGCAGCGGTCTGGATCTTGCCGCTCAGATCATACAACAAGGCAGGGACCATGGGCTTCCCAACTATACAAAGTGGAGAGAGTTCTGTGGTTTCCCAGCGGCGAGAACATTCACCGATCTCTCGGACGTCATGACCTCAGAGGTCATTGAGGCACTCGGAAAAGTTTACAGGTACCGTGCTGCTTTGACTAGCCATAATTTAGCCCTTTTGTCTTTTCTTTTTTGCAAAAACTGAAACCACCACCACCACTACCAATCAACAATATGGATATGGTGCTACAAAATCGCAATACAAGGTAAACCCTCGTTTATTATAATTAATGTTCAATCAAACTTGTTGTTAAATCCCAATAGAAGCTTTAGGTATGTAATATTTATTTCATTTCTATTGTGTGGTTTTGTATAGCACTGTCCATGTAGGCCTAGATGTTTTGACAGGTTCAGGTCCCGAAACTGCTCTGGGCCGGGCAAGGAAGAGTTGGCCTTTTTGTATCTTGCATAATTCAGTCTATACTCTAGTCTATAGAAGGGCTGGGCTATGACATATCATTCAATTATCGATATCACACGAAAAATTTCGATGTGATATCGATATATCGAAATGTAATTGTTTGTAAAAAAAAAATAAAAAATAAAATTTTCATTTTTTTTTTTAGTGATATTTTTCATAATTTTGGCCAAATAGGGTTGATAAGGTGTCACCATAGACCTATTTACGATCTCACAATCGCGGTTTATGACCCGGCACCTCCAGCAAATGCACCAGCCAGGGTAATTTAATTTAGACTACCTACCCGGCACCTCCACCAAAATTTCGAAATTTAGCATTTTTTGTGAAAATTTTGATATTTCGATATGAAATCAAATATCGATATCGAAATTTTTTTCCAATTATCGATATCATATCGAAATATCGATTTTTTTGCCCAGCTCTAGTCTATAGTCTATATAGACTATAAAAAATCTAAAATTTTCTGGACTGGCACCTCCACCATCGCCCCCAAATATTTTTTGTAACCCGAAAATCGGGAACCTATACTTAATTTAATGCAGTTTCAATAATATGGCATCCTACCGAGAATACCGGTCTACCACAACAGAAAGTGACACATGATTCAAGAGTATTGAAATAAGTTTTTAATTAGACTACGTGTTTTGATTTGGGTAAATGAATAAAAGTGTAAGTACAGAGTGTTGTTGTCACGATCAGCATGTGAGCAGCCCGCCCTCTATAGAGGTGACGCTGACCTCGCTCGCTGACTGACGGACGGTGATGACAGACTCGACTATGTCGGGGGTGACGCCGCAAGACGGAGTCTGTATCTTAAGTTCCATCTCGAAGGACGAACCCTCGCCGAGAACGAAACTCTCCGTCTTGGCGTCGAGTGAAGTCGGGTTGGCACCGTTGAAGGTTCTCTTGCCTGGAACACGCAGGAGTAGTTTTTTTTATTTTTAGGACAGATTTTAAAGCAAGTGGCGAATTTTAAGTACGTGGGGAGTATAGTAGCATGCCATGGAAGGATCCAACCAGAGATAGGAAGAAGGACGCAGCAAGCTGTGGGGTTATTCTAATCTATCCGAGACCTCATATGGAACAGAGAAGTACCAAAGAAGTGCAAGGTTACCATCTACCAGACCTACTTTGTTCCAACACTGACATATGCAGCAGAGACTTGGAATATGACAGCAGTGGATGAGAGCCTTGTGCAGGCTGTAGATATGAAGTTTTTGAGAAGACTAGACGGGACCGAATACGGAATGAGGATATCCGAGATCAAGTAGTTGAAGGAATTTAATTGAGCGAATTGGAGAGAGAAGATTTAAGTGGTTCGGACATGTCAAAAGGGTGGAAAGATCAAGATTACCAAGAAGGATGATGGAATTGGAAATTCCAGGTAGGAGACCAAGGGGCAGACCACGACAACAATGGCAGAATAGTGTGAGAAAGAAAAGATGTAGAACAGCAAGGAGGAGACTGGAATGTGGTGGAAGGAGAGGAGTGGTGGCAGGACAGAAGAAGATGGAGAAGCCTGTCTTCAATGCCGACCCAACGCAGAGTTGGACGTGGCAACAGATAATGATGATTCAGAAAGTTTCAAATACAGCAAGCCATTTTACATTGAATCGTATAACAATATAGAACTAATAACACACAATACACAAACTTGAAAAACAAAAACACAATAACAAGACATTGCAGGGAAAGCATAGCGACTTTGATGTTTTTTTTAAAAACATTGCACGGGGAAAGAATATGTCAAGATAAAGTTTGTTGGAAGATAAGTTGTTGAAGGTAGAAGGAAGACGGTGAGATAGTGATCGTTGTAACACGTGAGTCTAGGGTTAACACAATCCAGGAATTAAATCCATTTACCCCAACCGGAGCGGTCGAAATTCTGTAGCGCGGAGAAAGATTTGTAGTCATCCTAATTATTTACAAACATTGCAATGGATATTTGGCAAAGGCGCCTAGATACCTGGAAGGGAGACCCAGGTTCAAACCCCGGTCATGATGGATTTTTTAATACCTGGATTGTATTAAATATTCACAATTCCACCTACGGGAGTGATACCGACCAGACAAATCAAGAAAGAAGTGGTACGTTATTTCAGGAATGATTACAAAAAGTCAAATTCAATTCCTCGTCGTTTTGATGATCGTTAAAGTAGGGATGGGACTAAATTATCTTTAAAAATATAATATTTTTGTGTGTCATTTACACACCGGTATCAAAAATATTGTAAATACTATAAATACTATCAACGTGTCCGTGCTCGTACACCTACCTAAATAAATAAATAAAATAAATAAATAAATAAATAAATAAATAAATAAATAGGCCTAAGTGTAAATAATATGTCTTGTAAATGCGTGTAAAACGCCTTATGGCACGGATTGTAAAAATTCGAGTCCTATTTTGGTTCTAAAACTTAAAAAACAACTTGTGGAGGATAAGCAACTTAGTGTAAATTAAATTCATGATCATTGATCATGTAGACTCGTTGGTCTTGTGGTTAGTGTCTCTGCTTCCAATGCAGAAGATCCAAGGTTCGATTCCCGCTCTAAGCAGAAGTTTGTAAACTTCTGATTTGTACTTAAGTCCATCAGTTCTTGTCTTAGGAGTTTGTAAAACGGTGACTTTGGAGCCGTCCTAACAACGAGGCACATAATAAATTTAAAGTTGTACTGAATCGGCCTTGTTGATTCTGGCATTGATCCGCGGGTGCTCGCACTGTCCATACCACTGATTGCTATATTTCTTATTACTAGGAAAACGCTGAAGTCCCGCCGCGTTGTTGGATGAGCGTAATTGGTGCATTGAGCTGCCATGTGTTATGCGGATTTTCTGTTGTTCTGTGAAAAAATCATTACTAAGTTGAAGATTTAAAAAAAAATTAAATTAAATTAAATTAAATGAAAAATTAACAAATTTTTTTTTTTTTTTAAATTACTAATTGTAATTTTAAAAAAGGAAAAAATCGTAATATTGAAATTTTTATAAGAAATAATTATTCGATTGCGCACAAATTTTACTCAAATATATGAATTTATAAAATTAAGGTTCTGTGAAAAAATTATTACAATAGGATAAAGCATATAGGTGTTATAAGCTGAAGAAATTTTTTTTAAATCGAAAAAAATCGTAAAATTGCGATTTTCATGAGAAATAATTTTTCGATTGCGCTCAAAAACGTGGCAGTTCTTCGTTCAGAGATTTCGAAGGCCTCCATAAAATTTCATCGCAATTGGAGTATCGGTTAATCGTGTTAACAGACACACAAAAATACAGAAAAAAAAAAAAAAAAAACATTCCGGATTTTTTTCTCCAGTGTAGTGAAATGGAATCTTCGCTTCGCTCGCTACGCTCATCCAAAAAAATATTGATCTTTGGTTGGTTATCGTTCACTCGTTAATTGCGTCGGGCCTACAGGGTTGGCTTGGTCGCTTTGATTTACTGTCCCCCACTGAAAATCAGTTATATGACTGAGTGGACTCTACTCACCTTATGTTGCATTGAAAGCCTAGGCCTACTTGATATTATGTTTGTCATCGCGTTACCTCGTTGTTTCTCTCCGGCTGTGATATCCACCAGGCTAAGGCTACCCTCGCTCCCTGCGCTGGCCCCTGTAGACCCCTCTTCCTCGCGCATGGGGAAGAACATGTCTGTCTGAACGGCGCTGTCATGTCTTGTAGTCACAGGCGCCAACTCTAGAGAAATAATTACAAACAGATGCAAAAACCTCTAAAATTAAAACCTAAGAAGTAATTTCATCAATAGATACTGGTATTTTATAAATTATCACAACTATTAAGAGGATAATCATATAGAACATATTATTATGTTTCATGTGAATTTCTGTTTGCTCGGCTTAAAAACGGTGTACAGATACTAGAAAAGAGGCAATGATGGGCTCGATAGTGACGCTTAAAAATTATTTGATATATAGACAAAACTGTAAAAAGATTATTTTTTATTTTTATATCTTTTATTGGTTTATTTTATTTATTTCATGGATTATGTTAAAAAGTCGTATATTGACCAATTAGTGAATCTATTAATGTCAGGAATACTGGGAAGTGTGCTTTCTAAAACTGTAAAATAGATGCTGAAGTTAAGAAGACCCACATTGGTGCAGGGCTTCTACCAACCAATCGTTCAAGAAGTTACTACGGAAAGAAGAAATCACAAGGAAATGTAAACCTTAAATTTATACATTATATTTTCTACCGATATTACATAATTACGCCACAGACACATGGACCTTGGGATTCAAAGCAGAGAGTCGGATTGTGGCAGAAGAAACAAAGTGAGTGTAATGGGTGACACAGAACGACAGGAACAAGAGTGGTGTAGTCCGGGAAAGACTAGGTGTTGAAAACAAGCAACGAAGATTGGAGAGAGAATGTCTACGTTTGTTTGGGCACAAGAAAAGATTAAATAAATAAATAACTCCGTATTTAGAGTCTACCCACTCAGTCACACAACTGATTTTCAGTGGGGGACAGTAAATCAAAGCGACCAAGCCAACCTTGTAGGCCCCGACGCAATCGACGAGTGAACGATTACCAACCAAAGATTGATATTTTTAATATGAAATATAGCAATCAGTGGTATGGACAGTGCGAACACCCGCGGATCAACGCCAGAATCAACATGGCCGATTTAGAACAACTTTAAATTTATTACCCTATGTGCCTCGTTGCTAGGACGACTCCAAAGTCACCGTTTACAATTTTTTTAAAGACAAGAACTGATGGACATAAGTCCAAATCAGAAGTTAAAAAACTTCTGACTTTAGCGGGAATCGAGTTGGACCCGGCTAGGATATTAAGAAGAGTTTGAACAACGAGAAGGGCAGATTGAGAGACGAGTGGGTGGACCAGATTAAATACAGGAATAACATGGTACAAAGTGGAAGGCTGTGGGAAGACCGCGATCTATTGAACAGACCTCCAGCAGCAGAGAATGTGATGAAGATAAGATTGTAGCTGTGTCAGGCCTGGCTAGCCGGCAGCGAAGATGTCAATACAAGGAACGGAGAGGTGCGCAGGAGACTAAGAGGCAAGAGGAGAGAGCTGGGAAGATGTGGAAGAGATACAATAATTGTATCTCTTACCCACAATTATTGTGGGTGGATAGAAAAAAGTGGAAATATTTGGTTGCTAAACCCAAGTAGACCCTGCCAGAAGCAGTAAGACTAGGTTTTTATAACAAGAGTTAAATCAACTTGGGTTGGAGGAGGGTTATTAATGTGCATACAACTAAGAAAACGCTTTAGTCCCGCCGCGTTGATGGATGAGCTTTTTTTAAGTTTTTAGTTTGCGTGGGATATCTTTACTTTTGCAAGTGCTTTGTTTTGCTGCCTACGCATTGTAGGTGATTGTTGTCAAGTTTCTATTGTTCCTTGTCAATTTGTTATTATTTACCATAAACAACTTATATTAAAAGCTTTATTTCTATGGATTCTGGCTAACTTTTTCAATTTTTTCTTTCAAAAGGTACTACATCACCATAACCTTAATGTCCATGTATAATATGAACGTTGTAGCCCCACCGGTTTGGTCAAAATTGGCCCGAATGGCACAAAAATATTGCTCAAAAAATAAAAAAAAATTATATTAAAAGCTTTATTTCTATAGATTCTGGCTAACTTTTTTAACTTTTTCTTTCAAAAGGTACTACATTTCATGTATAATATGAACGTTGTAGCCCCACCCGTTTGGTCAGAATTGGCCCAAAAAGCACGAAAATATTGCACAAAAAATAAAAAAAAATCGTAAAAGTGCGATATTCATGAGAAATATTTCTTCGATTGTACCCAAAAACATACAGCTCTAAGGGTGTGTCTGAAAAGTCTAATTCTAGGTCCATTCTTGGTCCAATTCGGCAAATGGACCGAGCAATCGAAAGTGTACACTCGTTTTAGGTCCGATTCAAAATGGCCGTCCGCGACAATGAGAGAAACAACAAATGAATGCATTGCTAAATAAAGGTAAACATTTAAGTTTTGTTTGTTTTTATCATGTATTTAATTGGTTTTACTAGATGTACAAATACTTTTAATAAACAAATACTTTACAAAAGACTCTCGAATGCACACCTAACCTAACTTTAGGTAGTGTTGACTTTTCCCGGCAGGCAGCTCTACTGTAGGCTGGTATAGCACTTTAACATTGAGTTGGACTTGGACCTACACCTGGACTTGGACCATAATTCAGACACACCCTAAGTTCAGAGATTTCGTATGTCCCCTCAAATTTTCATCAAGATCGGATATGCCGTTTGCCCTGTGGAGAGCGAACAAACAGACAAAAATACAAACAAACAAAAAAAACAAAACAAAACAAAAAAACACCCGAGCTAAATTTTTTGGGGGGTCAGTGAAATTGAAGTCTTTGCTTCGCTCATCCAAATACTGTCGTAGGGTAGACGTTTCTATCATTCACACCTGCAGCGTTGCTGGGTGCACGCATTCTAACAGGCGTACGGACTTATTTTGTTGTCGTTCACATGAACGAGCGTATCAACGTTACTCGAGTAGCTCGGGAGTTTTTACGCGAGTTGAAATCCCATCTAGAACTAGCTTTGCAACTCACCACAAAAATT
The DNA here is from genome assembly GCA_024449915.1 of Sweltsa coloradensis. Taxonomy (NCBI): domain Eukaryota; kingdom Metazoa; phylum Arthropoda; class Insecta; order Plecoptera; family Chloroperlidae; genus Sweltsa; species Sweltsa coloradensis. Next base: position 50,620 of record JAMZAV010002956.1, read on the forward strand.
ACCTGCGTTTTCAACCAACTTGCGTAAAATGCTCGTTATAAAAACCAGGTCTAAAGTGATATGGATCATGAATAATGATGATGATATTGGATTGGAGAAGAGTTGACAGGTTGGGAAAGCAAAGCCAACATAAATCCCAGCCTGAAGGGCTAGGGGCGACAAAACTTTTCACCTGCTGATGACAACTGCAGCTAATTTAAAGTTGTTACCTTAATCCACGACGCGTTTCGTCCTTCTGGGACTCATCAGGCAGATGGTGGCCACTAAAAATCAGCTAACTACAAGCAAACAAAACTCACAACACATAACCAAACCTGTGGTAGGGCCACGCAAGAAGCAAATTCTGCATGCATGTTGTCATCATCAGCAAGGTTACTTCACACACTATTCATACTGAGCCACACCGTCAGCACAGACAGTAAGGGGGCTTTCCTCCCAACTCTAGTGCTAGATATAACATTGTTAGCAACCAAACACCTACCTTGACTGGGGTGTGTCTCTATGCCCATGCGTATGAAGCCTCCGCCCTCGCTAGCCCGGGCCTTGATATGGCTCCCCTCCAGCCACTCTAGGCAGAGCGGCAGTTTCGTCGCTCGCACCGTCAGCCGACAGCCGACACCGACCCTCGTGCCGATGTGGAGGATGTTTCGGTAGAATACGTCTTCGCAAGTTTGGTCGGCGTCGTTCTCGGACTCGGACTAGGGACACGAGGACGGGTTGTTTAGTACCGTGTGGGGATAGGACTTTCTTAAGTTTATTTACTGTGCAATGTGGGGTACTAAAAACATTTCCATAAATAAATATATAAATAAATTTTATTTAGAGTCTACCCACTCAGTTATATAACTGATTTTCAGTGGGGGACAGTAAATCAAAGCGACCAAGCCAACCCTGTAGGCCCCGACGCAATCGACGAGAGAGCAATAACCAACCAAAGATCGATATTTTTAATAGGAAATATAGCAATCAGTGGTATGGACAGTGCGAACACCCGCGGATCAACGCCAGAATCAACAAGGCCAATTCAGAACAACTCTGAATTTATTATGTGCTTCGTTGCTAGGACGGCTCCAAAGTCACCGTTTACAAACTCCTAAGAAAAGAACTGATGGGACTTGAAGTCCAAATCAGAAGTTAAAAAATTTCTGACTTTGGCGGGAATTGAACCCTGGACCTTCTGCACTGGAAGCAGTAACAGAAGTAGCAGCACTAACCACAAGACCAACAAGCCACACACACATCTAAAAAGGGTTAAATATTTTCAAAATCATGCGACATACTTTTTAGTTTTTACACTCTTGCTCATAACTCAAACATTATCATTATTTTTTTCCGTGATAGTAGAAGGTTGAAATGTATGTTTATCAAAGAAATATGACATTGATTTGGAACTTTTTGGCCAAGAAAACAACTTTTATTACTGATAATTCAACTGAAAATAAGTTGATAAAAGGTCTGATTCACGGTAAATGTTTGTGTTTGTTCCATCGGACGTGGTTACGGAGGAACCTGGAGAAAGAACAAAACTATTACGTCCAATGACATAATAAGCTAAGCGCTAGACACACAGTATGGCCGTGGGGAGCGTGGAAGTTTGAAGCCATCATGATTAGGGAAAAACCAACGGCCGTCTGAATGTATTGTACCTCTAAATTAAGCAGCCTTTGTGTTAACAAGTGGTGTAAAATCAAAACCGCAAGATGGCGATTTCTCGATATTATTGAAGAAAAACAGTCTTTCTTCCGCAAATCTCTCAGTTACTCCGATATCCGAATAAAGTAATTCAAGTTGGTGGACTATCATATTATCTGCATTAGGCTATTAGTAATCAAAACTAGTTATTTGTGCGGGATGTGTGTCTGAACAAGGTCGTGCAGGTCTAGGGTTGCCTAGGAGAGGCCTAGGGCTTGTCAAACATGTAATGTTAGCATTAATTGAACGTAGTCCTATAGCCTAATGGAACTTTAGGCCTACACTGTTGTATTATAAACTAGGAAGCTTCGCAAACGCTTTGTCAGGCGCGTTGTTGGATGAGCGTATGTTTTTTAAAACGAAAAAAGTGTAAAATTGCGATTTCATGAGAAATTATTTTTGATTGCGCTCAAATTTTACACAAAATATATAAATTCATAAACTTGAGGTTCTATGAAAATATCAATACAATCGGATAAAGCATGTTGATGTTATTTGTCAAAGAAATTTTTTTTTTTACAAAAAAGGCATAAAATTGCGATTTTCATAAGAATAAGTTTTAGATTGCGCTCAAATTTCACACCAATATATTAAATTAATAAAATGAGGATTCTGTGAAAAATCATAACAATCATATAAAGAATGTAGGTAGTATTATAAGTCGAAGAATATTTTGAAAATAAAAAACCCCGTAAAATTGCGATTTTCATAAGAAATCATTTTCGATTGCGCTCAACTTTCACAGGAATATATTAATTCATAAAATTAAGGTTTTGTGAAAAAATCATTACAATCGGATTCAGCATGTAGGTGTTAAAAGTCGAAGAAGTTTTTTAAAAATAAAAATAAATCGTAATTTTGCAATTTTATTGAGAAATAATTTTTTGATTGCACTCAAAAACGTGACAGTTCTTAGTTCAGAGATTTTGAAGGCCTCCATAAAATTTCATCGCAATTGGAGTACCGGTTTAGCCGGAATCGTGTGGACAAACACACAAAAATACAAAAAATGAAAAGAAAAAAAAGAAAAAAAAACATTCCGGATTTTTTTCTCCGCTCATCCAAAAATTTTCTACATCTGGGCCTAGGCCCGGGACCGGTTTCTGATTTGTTTTATGAGAATAATGATAACTTTTCTCGTTTTACACATAGACGCAAAATTTAAAATGTCCGCCATCTGTTTACATATTTTCTTATCCCCGCGACGTTCAAATAATCCACTGCATCATAGTTCATTCAACTAGATGAAGTATCTATGTTGCAGTGAAGTGATTTTTCCCTACTCGAGAGGCTTCTATCTAATGTCCATGCTAGCGCTGGGTTGGAAGGATAGGAGACTGAGCGTCTAGCGCTTTGCTATGCAAAGCTTATGTACGTCATTGATTACGTCTTGTGAATATCAGATTCAATTAACTTACAATGATGATTTGGGGGCCGTCCATAAATGATGTCATACTGCGGGGAAGGGGAGCTTCCTGTGACGTTCATATAAGCACTAGGCCTACATATAATTACTTATTTTTACTGATGTAAAAAATTTGAAATAGATTTTTTGATGCTCTTCTGAAAATTATAAAAAAAATATTTCATCTAAACGTGACAGAATTTTTTCCCAGGAAATTTTTTACCAGAATATGGTTTATGGGGACTGTGGGGGCAGTGTGTGAGCGAGGGTCTACTTCTCGATTTGGTTAGTCGGGAAACACTCCCGTTAGTGAGGCTTAGTTAATTTTTGTGACATTATTAAGGTAGGGGTGGGGGGGGGGGTACACTTTTTGTGACAGTAGGGCCTGGAAGAGTCTAATTTGGTCTAAAATTGTGCGACACATCATTAGTGGGCATTGCCTTACTCAAAATATCAACATAAATTAGGTCCGACTATCAACAAAGATGTGACACCACAAGGGGACGGCTGTGGCGTCGAGTTTACATCCAACTAGCGTTCGTAAAGGAACGTAGATAGATTTGTGACGAAGCATCTCTCCAAATATACTTTTTTTTAAATTTTTACCCTGATGATACTCGGATCATAAAACAGGTACCTGAACTCACCGTTACCTTCAGCAACCTAAAATTAATGTAATGAGATATATTTGTTTAGCGGCTGAGATGGTTTTGACATATGAAACGAATGCTAAAGAGTCGGTATGGCAAAGAGAATGTTTGAAAAGAGAATGGACAGAAGAAAAAGAAGGTGTGAGTATGAAAATATAGACCTAGAAGAAGAGAGTTGGGAGGGTGTGGATTACAGTGGCGTATCCAAAGGGGGGGGGTTAGGGGGAACAACCCCCACCCCCTCTGCCCCAAAAAGTGTGAAAGTGCACTTTAACGTTTCAATGGAGAATAACATAGATAGAATAACAGTTTTATTGCAATACTACTAAAGGCAAATTACCATCGGACCAAAAGAGGATTTTTAGAGAGTTGGTTATTGTGATGCTTTAAAATGCACAGATTTTTTCAAACATGACCTTGAAAAAGAAAAATTTTCAGGGGACTTAGCCTATGGTATACCTATAAATTAATTGGTTACCCTCCCCCTCCCTTTATGAATTCTTGGATACGCCACTGATCTGGAAGAGGTACGGACGTGGGAGGATAGAAAGAATTTGGTTGGAAAACACAAAGCTATCCCAGCTGCCAGTGTTGGGATAGTGCTCACCTTCGAGGTGTGGTGGAAGCTGCCAAATTTGATAGGTGAAAGTAACATGAAATAAACAGCCGCGTTGTTGGATGAGCGTAATTGGTGCATTGAAACTGCCATGTGTTATACGGATTTTCCGTTGTTCTGTGAAAAAATTATTACTAAGTCGAAGAATTTTTTTGATTAAATTAAATTAAATAAAAATAACTTTATTTTTTTTATTTTTTTATTAATCGTAATTTAAAAAAAGAAAAAAATCGTAAAGTTTTGATTTTCATAAGAAATAATTATTTGATTGCGCACAAATTTTACACGAATATATTAATTCATAAAATTAGGGTTCTGTGAAAAAATCATTACAATAGGATAAAGCATGTAGGTGTTATAAGGCGAAGAAATTTTTTTTAAATTGAAAAAAATCGTAAAATTGTGATTTTCATGAGAAATAATTTTCCGATTGCGCTCAAAAACGTGGCAGTTCTAAGTTAAGAGATTTCGAAGGTCTCCATAAAATTTCATCGCAATTGGAGTATCGGTTTAGCCGGAATCGTGTGGACAAACACACAAAAATAAAAAAAACATTCCGGATTTTTTTCTCCAGTGTAGTGAAATGGAATCTTCGCTTCGCTCGCTACGCTCATCCAATAATAATAATAATAATAATATATACCGTACTATATTAATCAAACCATGGCATGGAGTACATCACACAGCCAATAAAACTCAACAAAATATATGATAGACAAACAGAAACAGCACAGTACAGGTTAAAGACACAACATGACCTGCAAGGGAAGCATCTGCACCAAATAGGTGTGTTTTGAAACCATACCTGCAGATTGTGCGGAGATGGTGAACATGACAGACGACATCTGTACACTTGTGCCAGTCTGGCAAATGAGCGTGACGCAATGCCTAGCGGCATAAATAAGGAGAAAAGGGAGGCTAGTCTCTACTGGTTGACTAGATCAAACATGATGGCATCATAGGCCAAATGTGGGCATTTGAGGAGAAGAAGAAGAAGAAGATACTATATTGACACTCTTAGTGATCGGGTTATTTTGTAGCGGTGGTATTCAACGATTGATAATATTTTTCTGTAGACGTTTCGAAGACCATGTTGTCTTCTTCATCAGGACTTGAAATATGATGCAAAGTTTATGATTGACTCTTGTTCCTTGTTCTTGTTTTTCCTATTATTATTGTTAAAGTTTTTTGATTGGTTATTCTAAATAAGCTTCCTAAATTCACCGTCAGATTATCATTTCCTGTCTTCCACCCCAGACATGTTCCTCTTGATCCGGCTCCATCTCTTGGACTGGGTCTATGATATCTTCCCCAATAGTAAATTTTAAAAAAGATCAATAAGAATGTTGTCTACGGGTAGCGAGCCATTTAAAAGTTTTATATACTAGATTCATAACAATTGTCGTAAAAGTTTGCACCGACTAGTATTTGAACCCGAACCTCCAGCATAACTTCACTTAATATTCCCACTAGTGAGTGTTAAAAATAGAGACCTAGACGTTAGTTGTTCAATACACTTGTCGACATAATATAATATATTTTGTTGGGGAGATTTTCGTGTCCGTTCGGTTTCAATGTTTGTTACTGGGGCCTACTTAGTTTTTTAATATACAGTAAATAATAATATACGTGGCATATAACCAAAAAAGTGATTAAATTAATTTCAAAAAATCTCTTATGCCTAGTGTTTACATATTTTATATTCGGGATGCACATGATCATCAATATTGATAATCAAAATTAATTATCGATAATCAAAATATCAAATAATTGGTCAATAGTGGCACGAACCAAAACTCGACAGACGGAGATTATCTCACGTTGTGCCATGCATTGGCTGGGCTGATGGTGTCACAATCAAAATTTATGTTTGGAAATAAGCTATCAGTCGATAACGGAAGCCAAACACATGACGTCGAAGACAGTGAGGACGGAACGCGATTGTATTGTTTTGACTTACACTTGCCACACTTGAGGATTCACTTATGGTCGGAACAGGCTGCGTTGGTGATATCGATATTATCGATAATATCGATTCAAGAATGACATTACCACTTTGATCATTGATAATAAAAAAAGTATTGATGTGCATCTTTAATAATTATTATTATTTCATGTTACTTCCACCTATCAAATTCAGCAGCTTCCATTGTGCCTGAAGGTAAGCTGTCGGATCCTATATTTATAACGACTGATTAATAATTTATTGTAATTGTAATTGACGCTCAAAACTATTTTACCGACATCCAACATTGTGACATAGTAGTGTGTGTACCTGGTGACAGACTGTAGCTTGAGATCCGTAGAGTGGCCGGCCTGCATGCCGGGCGGCTTGTCTATGGTGCCGATGTCACGCAGCTCGTACGACCCTCGGAGCAAGTACGCTCTGCTGTCCGCTGCGTGTCTTAGTCGCACTTCGTAGTTCGAGGTCTGGCAGCAGTCCAGGATGTCCATTATCTTTATACCAGCGCCAGAGCCTACGCACAAGTCAACTAAATTTTTTTTTTTTTTTTTAAATAATAAATTTATTTATTTATTTATTTATTTATTTAAATAACTAAGCACCGGTGTCTCATTACATTTATTAATCTTATTTGTAGTCTACTTATATTTTACCAGTATTTTACGGTACCACAAAATAATTGTACGGCCTAATAATAGTTCTGTAGTAGCCTCTAGTACCGGTACAAAAGCAATCTACAAAACAAACTACGTACGTACGCTATTCTGAGACGTTTTTCCTTAGGCAGAGACCTACTTGTCAATTTCACAGGACTATAAAATTTTTTTTACTCTTTCCACTCTGTTTATTATGTTATTATTATTCACCACCGAACCGGCCACTTGTAAATTATGTAGTTTCGAATCCTAAGACAGAGCACACCTTTTCTGGTACCTACGCCGCACTTGAGAATGACATTGACTCCCTGCCTAATGATATGCGCAGGTCAGAGAAGAAGCCATTTTATACTGGATAGCAAGAAAAGAAGATAAAAAGAAATATTATTAAAAGAGAGTCAGCTGGAAGCAGCAGAAATGAAGTTCTTTAAAGTCGATCCAGTGAAACATGCATGATATGGCATTTTATGCAACGATATGAAGTGTGGGAGCATGTGACAAGAGTCAGCTGTGGAGGACAGAAGAGAGTGGAGTAAATTGGTGGAGAGGAAGGAGGTAGATGATGAGGAAGAAACACTAAGTATGGCAAACTTAGTATCTGCAGTTTCATGCCCTAGATAATGGTGGAAAATCACCACTCAACCCGACATAGAGTGTGGAACTGAGTTAAGATTATTATTATTATTTTAGAATGTGATTGAACAGGTCACTGTAGAAAGAAGTAAGATTAAAAGACACTAAAATGTTTGCAATATTGCTAGCCTGGGATCTATATTTTTTCAGATTTCTGCACTGGCGTTACCTGTGGGATATTTTTGGAACTTATTGTGGATTTCAGACAACAATGACAAGACACACGACAGAATATGCATTTTGCTTGTTTGGTTGGGGTGTTATTCCGTAATTGTTTCAGTTTCCGTTTGTCTTTATTCACCATTATGTTTGGGTACATTTGGATTTTCTCATTAAGAATGAAATGGAATGAAAGACCACACAATAGCGTGAAAATGTATAATTATTTTATGGCAACATAATATTATTTTATTTAAATGAGTGACATATGAATGTTTGTCTGAATTTAGCGCTTGGTTCATTGAGCTTCTAACAGATGTGCACTTTATCAATACGTTGTGTCGTCCCTTCCTGCCTCATCAAGGCTTATGTATAGCCTGGCCTATATTTAATTTTAAAAAGAATATCCAAAACATTATTTTAAATTGCTATGTAGTAAAGTGAGCAGACATCACTCGCGTCGGCTGACAAAAAAGTGAAATGGGTTCAGTGGCTTAGGAACCGGGGTGGTGATATCAACTAAAGTGAGTTAAATATTAATCCTTAATTTCTGTAGTAAATATGCACAAACACTTAGCCTATACAATTCGACAGTCACCTTGGTAAAACGAATATGTTTTTGCCATTAGGGCCTATGCTTCGTCATTACATAAAAAATTAGGTTGACATTTACTAATATGGGCCACTTCACGTTAATTTTTTAATTTTTAAAATCGTAGAAGCTAGTTGCTGTAAAACATCGTTTACAGAGTTCAAGTACAGTTAAAACATGACGGAAGTAACTCACTGTGGTATGGTGAAAAAATGTTTCCCGCTTGCCGAAAAGGCCTCTGGCGGCTGGGCTTCGTCCCAGACCCAGGCTGCCGCATTAGATTCGCGCCCCCCCCCCAACTGTCAAAACGTTCCTACGCACCTGAATGGGTTAATATTGTTGGGCCTACCTTGGATAGAGATCCCGGGTTCTAGTACCGTGTCAAAGAGGTCGAGAAACTTCTCTGTGCGCAGGAAGAGATGCGTGGTTATCTCCGGCTCGAGTTCTTTGTTCACTTCTTGATTCCTGACGAGTGTCAGGACAGAGTAGATCTCGTCAAGTAGGTCGCCGGCCGGGAAGCAGAAGTTACACGTGGGGTCTCGCATATAGCGCCAGCAGCTGGCTTGTATCACGTTTAGCTCGGACTGGCACACCTAAGAGAGAGATAGATAGATTGATAATCCTCTTTATTTTCCTGGCAGGATTAAGGCCAGCTAAACCTTTTCTTCCATCCAACCTTTAATATATATAGGCCTATGCTACATTTTCTGATTTCAACAATTTTGAATTTGAAAAAATGAAATGAAATATTAGATAAAATAACATTAATTTACATTTTTAAAGTGCATAAACTATACATATTACACATTTATACTCTCATTCATACCATAATTACGTATTAAGTATGAGTAGCGGTAGCCTATATCCTTTTTCCGAAGCAAATTCGAGACATAATTCCAAAGAAAAAATAGGTAGGCCTAGGCCTAATGTCAATATTTTAAGATTGCTGAATATGTTTTACAGCACTTTTAAAATAGGTCTCAAGCCGTGGGGGTGTCCCGTAAAGTTTGATCCAGGCTAAAAGAACCGAAAAATCCCGTAGCTACAGGTGGCAATCCTAGGAGTGAGTGCAAAGTGAACGAAGTCAGCGCTTAAAAGTATTTAGACCCCAAACTTAAAGTCTGTTTAAAGCACCACTGTATTTATGAGAGTAGTATAGTTGCCTAGGCATTCGGTATATTTAAAATAACTTCAAAAGTGTGTGCGGCCGTTATAAAAAATAATAATAAATAAATAAATAAATAAAAAATAAAAAAATTGTATTTAGAGGCTACCCACTCAGATATATAGGTAACTGATTTTCAGTGGGGGACAGTAAATCAAAGCGACCAAGCCAACCCTGTGGGCCCCGACGCAATCAACGAGTGAGCGATAACCAAAATTTTTTTTTTGAAAAAGCCTTTCAATAGTATTTATATCCCTTTCTTTAAAATTTGATTAATCAAATTAAGGTATGTCCATTACTCGATGGCGACCCATAACCGAGTAGTAGGGCCTACGGGTAATTAGCAAAAACTAAATTTGCTTTCAGGCCTAATGCAGCCAAACTATATAAAAATGCAAATATTGACCATGAAGAAACGTCTTTAGACCCATGTAGTTCCTATTTTCATAGCCTTTATTAATGATCATAGTCTTTATTTAATCAATGTCTAGAGGAGTTTAATACCAAAAGTAATAAAAAAAAGGACTTTAATCAAATTTTAGCTAAGTAGCCCTACCATAATAAAATAATCCCCTCAAGGTCTACTTTACCTTGAGCACGGTGTGCAAGAGCGCGAACTGTAGATACTTTGCGCTGACCGCCGGCTCCCAGTCGTTGACCTTCTCTGAGCTAGCCTCGAGCCAGGCCGTCTGCTTCTCGATGGCGGAGCCTAGCCTGCGTAGTGACGAGGCTAGCACCGCCTTGGCTGCGTTCCTGAATGAGAGGCATTCCCTCCCCAGGCGCGAGACCTGTCCCAGGGGAAGGTAGCGGAAGATGTTCTCTAGCGCGGGCTGGGGCAGGCCTTGCAGCCGCTTGGTGCGCAGGTCCATGGTAAACAACCCTAGGCCTACGCAAGGCATTGTTGTAGCCAGAGCCTCCTGGATTGATTGATTGATTGAAAAATAACCAAAGAAGTTAACTAATTTAGTAATTTATTTATTTGTCCCCTCACCATATACTATTTATAACTCCATGCCCTCACAGTGATATTATGGCTGTGTGTTCACCAAAATCCAAAATATGCATGAAACAGTAGTTTTATTGTATGATCATTAATCATTAATCACAGTCTTTTAAGATTAAAATATATTTTTTTGGTTGATGCATTTTTCGCTATTGCTACTTTTGTGAACGATTTTTGGTGTTGGCTGATATTTTTATTGTAGCTTACACGCATCGTTGTAGCAGAGTCGATAAAGAAGTTTCCCCTTTGGGGAGGTCCCCTAAAGAGCGGCGCACAATTGGCATAGCATAAGCACAGCGCAACACAAGCGTAGCATAAGCGCAACACAAGGAATGTAGGCGCGCACAATTGTCATAACGGAAGCGTGGCGTAAAGAAACTACAAGGCTGTGCAAAGTTTTAGAAGGCTCGTTATCAGATGACTGCATGTCAACTTTGCGTTTGACATTTCGTCTTTGAAACCATTTGCAGTAGCCTATTGTCATAGAGATGCGGATATTGCCTAAAATACGTAATTAGCAGCTCGTCGCTAGACGTCGACTCAACTTCATACTCGATAATGACGTCGTCTTCTGTGAGTTCGTCCATGGTTAATAATTTTACACTGACACAAACAACAATAGTTGTGAATTTGATTTAACTGAAAATGGGCGTTTGTGTTGAGTCGTGTTGTTTCTGGATTCCTATTGGTCAAACGCAAGCGCAAGCATAAGAAATATAAAATATAACCATCTCTTGCGCTGTGCTTCCGCGCCTACGCTATGCATACGTGAATTGTGTGTTCAAGCAGCCAGGTGCACTTGTTTATATTTCTTGCGTTGCGCTACGCTTATGCTATGCCAATTGTGCGCAGCACTTTACTCCACGCTCTGCGCGCTGAGGGCGGCTCAAATGTGAAACTAACAAAAGCACTGCACGCTAAATACGGTCAGTAGATTATCGATATGCAGTGACAATGCAATAAACTAAACAACAGACGAAACGTCAAACTTCAATCTTACTTTTTTTCCGTAGGTGGAATTGTTAATAAATTGCGAACAAATAGACAGAAAAAAGAAAAAAATACATTGGTGCTAAATTTTTTTGGGGTCAGTGAAATTGAAGTCTGCTTTGTTCATCCAATTAATTTTATTTTTTTGATACCAAAAAAAGCGAAGATCAGCGTTTGCAGCAAAGAACAAATGAATTGATTGATTATTAAATACTAGTAATTGTTGTTTCAGGGACGTGAGCGACATAGACCTGTTCACCGGGGCTCTGGCCGAGCGGCTCAACGAGGGGACGGCTGTCGGACCGACATTCGGATGTCTGCTGGGCCGACAGTTTCACTACACGCGGCGCGGTGACCGGTACTGGTATGAGAACGATCTGCCGCCTTCATCGTTCAGCAAGGGTGAGTGGTTTCTACGAAATCTAGGCTACCTTCTAGTCAATGCTATTTAACATCTATAGCAGGCTAGATTCCCAGACATGATCCACATCCGTGACAATTAGAAGCCATCTTGAATAGGGCAGTTTGCATGTTAAAATAGATATGGGAGAAAATTGTAGACCAATAAATTTTTCAAGATGGCTGTCAGGTTGACAGGTTAACATATAAGCCTGTAACACCAAATGATAAGCCTACTATATTCCCTTATGCAATAACTTCTTTTGTTTCTGTTAGTGCATTCCCATGCTGCACAAGCTAAACCATATCAAACAATCCAGAAAAAAAATACTTAATCGAATTTAAAACATAATGTAAAGCATAAATTGAAACGCCAAATTGCCATCTTGAATAGGGCAGATTGATGCTTCAATTTGGTACACTAGTGCTTGTGCGGACGTATTGGAGACTGGGGATCTAGCCTACTACCTACTACACGAGATCTAGCAATGTTGTGTATTTATTTATTTATGGACATGGGTTTAATATCAGTATTTTTCTTATAACCTTTTCACTAGTGTTGTATTTTATAATCTTAATTTTTTCAACTATCTTGGTTTTCAGTAGTTTAAAAAATATATAGGTACATAATTTAATACATTTTTGCTATTCAAGTTTTACTTAATGTAGGTATTTATTGTATAATACTTGTTCATGTATTTACTTATGTATTTGTAGGCCTATTGTTGTGAGCAGTGTTGGGTAAGATCCCGCAAAAAAGGAAATTTTAACAGTTAAGTTACTTGACCTTCAAAGGGAACTTTTAAAAGTTACAGTTCCTTCACATAAAAAGGAACTTTTGAGTTCCTGAAATAATAAAAGTTCCTGTTTAAAAGTTACTCTATCGGATAAACTATGGCACAGGATTGGTGACGCCTCCTAAAAAAGATATTCTACTATTTTTTATCAACTCATTTTCATATCTGTATCAGCTAAATACGTTTTCAAGTGTAGTGAGATGGTGGGTTTTGTCATCTGTAAGAGTGAAAGGAACTTATAAAACTTTATTAAAAGTTCCCCCAAATTTGTAACTTTTGTGTTAAAAGTTCCTCTTTCTAAAATTGGAACGAGTTACTTTTTAAAAGTTCCTACCCAACACTGGTTGTGATGAATGTGTATTTTTAATTGATATTAGCTGTTCTTGTGACCTGATACTTGTGGGTTGGTTACCCTGTTGCTAGAGACATATAAATATGTTATTATTATAATCTAAACAAATATAGAATAGAATAGAATAGGTCTTTAATCTTTATTGGCAAAGTTAAGCTCATCGCTTGTTTTCAACTTAACCATACACTGCAAGTAACAGATTTGAATTTAAAAAAGTATGAGTTTACAAATAGGAATAAGTAATTTATAGAGGTAATGAAAAATGGTGATATAAAAATCCAAATTTCGTTTTATAAAACTCAAATTTTGTGTTTTTTGGCGATTTCATTTAAATGGTCAAAAACATAGGCCTATATAAGATATATATCTTTAAAAAAAAAAAAAATCCCTTTTAGCCTTTAAAGGAGGGATGACATACATTCCAATAAGTTAGAATCGATAATTGTGACCCACAAATCTATTCAGAATCGATTCCCAAGCAAAAATAAATATTTGTACACACCATTATTTTTGTGGACTATTGCCGTGGAGCCCGTGACGTCACGAAACGATGCACCGCCCGCTGCGCGCGTAATGTTCAGTCTGGACCGGCACCTCCACCATCCCCCCACATTTTGAGCTCTAAATTGCTTAATTTCGCGAGTTAATTCGCGTTTTGACTAGCTTTATATAATTTCGTTCGTTATTTCGCGATATACACGAGATTTCGCGAAATTCGCGTTTTCAAAATGTGTTTTTTTCCATCTCTAAATGATGTAATTTGTCGACAATATTACATTTTTGGCAATTCAACGGATATTTAAAAAAATCGCGAATTTCGTTATCACCATTTTTCACTACCTCGAGTAATTTAGTATCTAGGATATAGTAGGTTTACCAGTACATGTACTACAAAAGATAATTTTACATAAATACCATCTTGCAGTGACAGTCTTCATATCATTGTACATATAACATATCAATACCGTACTTATCAATATGAGGATCATATCATTTACAAGTTAAAACTATTACTAAAAAATTAATATAGGTAAGTTATAGTACATAAAATATGCAAAATATGTCATAACTTGCTAAAATCTAGAGATTTGTTAAGTTAGTTAGGTAACTAAAACTTAACACTTAACTCTTACTTACTTAACTTTACACGTGTTATTTAAATTTACATAGTTTAGTGAATTCAAATAATGTTTATCAATTCTTCTATCTACAACACAAGAATAGTATAAATTAGATGAATGCTTGCATCAATATTATTGTTGTGTCCTGTATGTTATTTTATATATTTATATATATTTATATATATTATATATATTATAGAGAGTCAGCTGGAAGCAGCAGAAATGAAGTTTTTAAGAAGTATAAAGGGAGTTACAAAGATGGACAAGATAAGAAGTAATGAAATAAGGAAAGAACTGGGATTGGAGAGATTGAAGTTTAAGCTAGGAAGAGAACGTCTAAGATGGTTTGGACATATGAAAAGGATGGGCAGGGAGAGGATTCCAAGACGAGAATTTGAAGCGGCAGAGGAGGGGAAAAGAAGAGTAGGAAGGCCAAGAGAAAAATGGGAAAGATTAATTCAAGAAGACGTTGGAAAACGGAATGAAGTGTGGGAGCATGTGGCAAGAGTAAAGCTGTGGGAGGACAGAAGAGAGTGGAGTAAATTGGTGGAGAAGAAGGAGTTGGATGATGTGGAAGAAACACTGAGTCTGGCAAGCTTAGTATCTACAGTTTCATGCCCTTGATAATGGTGGAAAACCACCACTCAACCCGCCATAGTTGGAACTGAGTTATGATGATTATTATTATATAGACTCTAAATAAAATTTATTTATTTATTATTTATAACAACTTTGTCAACTCTATTCACGCTAGCTCAGCGAGGATCTTGCACACAGAGGAACTCCTTAGGCGACATTGCATTCATACTCCCCCCACCACTACAAAGCATCTGCATTCTTTCGTTGGATCTAATATATACGGCCGGACTAACCTTGTTGTTATTGGTGCTGATTTAGTCCGCAGATGAATTGTCTGGTAGATAAGTCTTTGGTGTTGGTGTTTACTATTGTAGATCTCAGAACAAAAAGTGCTTTATTATTTAAACCCAGTAAATTTACTACCCTTACAAAAATTTTAGTCGCGAAAGCATCGCGAAAACATATCTCAGAGATGTGTTTTCGCGATGTTTTAGAAAGTATCCGACACACAACCAAAACATCATTTGTCTTACAAATACGCCTTACCAAAACATAGTTGAAGATGTTCCTGCGACCTTTTCGCGAAGGTTTCGCGCAGAAGGATTTTTACCTGCTTTGACCCTTTTGTAGTCAAAGCATCACCAAAACATAGTTGAAGATGTTCCCGCGACCTTTTGGCGAAGGTTTCCAAAAGGTTGTTAAAACATCGCCAAAACATCGCCAAAGCATCGCAAAAACATCGTCAACAGTATTAGGGACCTAGGGCCTATGGAGAAATTAAAATACATAACTTAAGACATTGTTCTTTATTTTAGGTTATTTACATTAAATGTTAATTAATGTTAATTAGGCCTACATTTTTGTCACAGACATTTGAAAATGGAAAATTACAAAAATAGGCAGGTGTGGCAATAAATACATCTGGGGTGGCCCTGCACAATGCACATTTACCTATATGCATCACTTACGTCATCATATTCATCCATATCATCACCTTATTGAGGACACCACCTACTATCTCGTGCTCGTACGTGTATTTAATGATACACATCAGTCAGCTGGCAACTCCCCCCCTGCCCCCAAATGCAGCAATTTTAGGCTGTAGGCCTGTATTTACTATTTTGTTTCTGTGGCATGTAACTATTGACAGAAATCAATGAGAGAGGCTTAGGTCGGTGGCAAAATACTTAATTCCCCAAAGAAAAATGCCCAGCAGAACAAAGGTAAAAGTAGGCCTATTAAAGAAATTTATTTTGATAAAAAATTTGATAGCATGGATAGAGTATGTCACAAACATACTGCCAGAATTAAATGCCAGATTGCTACAAGATATACCCTACCAAATAATAAAAGTAGGCCTACTATTAATAATTTTAATAATTAATAATATAATTTACTTAATAAACTTTCATAGGTACGCCCTACCGGTACCGGGTACTGAAGAATTCAAATAGGTCTACACAAAGTTCACAACGTTAATTGCAATCACAATCAAACGCAAAATACACCCTGTCAATGTCAGGCCTACCGTACCCATAAGTTTGCTCGATTGCTAGCAGACGCGTAATGATGGAATGGGATACTACCGTACCGTATATTTATATTATGATATTGCAAGTTGCAACACAAACCAGAATCACTAGATAGGCCTACAATAGCGGTACAGGTCTTGACAATTGTTTATGTTGCACTGCAGGCCTACGCATGCCAGGGGTGTGCGAACGTTCCATTTTTCGAACTCGAACCGAACTTGTACGTAGATACGTTTGAACTGAGTTTGAGTTTGCAAATTGCAAGTCTAGGCCCTCCTTTATGAACATACCTTTGACCAAGCCTAGAACGGTAGGCCTACTTATGTTCTATTAACTGTTATTTTTAATTGAGGTACAAGATAAGTGATGTTGGTTTAAATCAGCACTTTGATAAGTTAGTGCATAACTATTTGGCAATAGAGTTGAGTGTGTTTAAAACTCAGTGGTGTGATAACACTTGACTTGACTTACTTACACCACAGATAATAGAGTACACTAGTACCTAGAGAGACAAAATGTGCATTTAACCGTAACCAACCCGTACCGACCGAAGACAAAGGTTTGTCCACACTAGGCCTAGGTTGCAAACTAAAGAAAGTCGGATGCCGGAGTTAGAATTCACATAGGCTAGCCGCTAGGCCATGTCCCACTTACTCAGATCTTGTATTGACAAATGGCTGATCGGAGTGATCGTGCTAGAGTGAATAAGGCATTATGAGTTATTGATGATCCCGGAAGACTTATGAATGATGGGCTACATGGTCGTATTTTAAACCGGTATACAGTAGAGTAAAAAAGGCCGATGCACAATTGCCCTGTAACGAGAACGGGAACGAGAACGGGAAGACGCTAACGTTAAGAGCTTCGATGCACAACAGCCCGTGAAGCAAGCCGACGGGAACAAATCAAATAATAAGTGTGTTAATTATATTTTGTTATTCCGCTCATGTTTATTTAATTTATTTCGCATATTACTCGCGTATAAACCATCAATCAGCTGATAAAATAGTGTCAGGCCGTGGACATCTTGATTCTGATTGGTTCCGGTAAGGTACTGGACGGGAACGTTACGGAAAGTTAAAACTTGGTGATGTTCCCGTTGTCGTTGCCGGGATACGGGAACGACCGGCAACGGGAAGCTTTATTGTGCATCGTGTCGTAAGTTAACGTGTGATTTAACTTTCTTCTCGTTCCCGTTCTCGTTCCCGGGCAATTGTGCATCGGCCTTAAGATGTTACAACCGGCTCCAGTTTCGTTTAAAAACCACGCGTAAACCAACACAACACAGATAGGCCTATATATCTCACAACTCTATGTCAACACCAGACCACTAACAACATCCAACTCGCACTATTGTTCCTTTCTTGAAAGCATTTAAAATATGAGTGCAAGTTTGGCATGAAGCCTTACAAGTAGGCCTAGGCCTAGCCTAGACAAAGTTTAAATTTATCTCTTGAGTTTAAAGGGACCGTATGCCATTGGGGTTGACACATTATTATTTAGTCTCTAGCACTGGTTCACGGATCTGTAATGGGGAGCAGTGTGGGCCCAGGCGTAGGTGTTGCATTCCCTCGACGAATGACATGATGACTGGTCCAAGACATGATGACTGGTCCAAGGCCTGTGAAAATAAGAAAGTAACTTGAGAGCTAGGCCTACCCTAGCCTAGGTTCAGGATCATCCCTAACTTAGTAGGCCCTACCTAACCTTAATCAACATTTTATATGTTTACTTCTAGGCCTAGCCTACCATTTTATAACAGTGGGCTTGTACCTGGGCTTAGTTAGAAGTTAGAACCCTGCCCCTACATGCCTGAGGCCTAGGTATTGTGTATTAAATATCCCTGCCCAGGCACAGGCACTAGGCCCTAGGCCTAGGTAAGCTAGAGATAACCTAGGCATGTAGGCCCTCCATAACCTAAAGACAAAGGCTAACTAAAACCTCCAGTGCACCAACCATGGTCTGAATATGAGCTTAAAACAGTGGATGAATATTGAACACATTTACTTTTAAAAGCCCAAATTACTTACCTAATTATTGTATGCGTGCAAAGCTATGCAAAACCGAGGCTACTGGTACACTGTTTCCAGGATGAGCATGATCAGCACATGTGTTGACAGACGCCATCTTGCACAACTTGGCTTGTTCCGACCACTCAAGTCAATTATTAACTATTTCAACTATGACCATTATATTATAATTTCGAACAAAATGCGGTTTACATACTTCAATAATTTAATAAAAATAATGGTTATATCTTAATGAAATGGAAAAATGTCATTTCTTATCCTGCATAAAATTAATAGTTTTACATTTGACTATAAGAATTAATTTGGCACTATGTTTCTGCGATGCTTTGGAGATGTTTTGGCAAAGGATACTTTTGACTACCTTCTTGCGATGTTCCTGCGATGCTTTGGCGAACGGCGGCTTTTGACTACCTTTTCGCGATGTTTCTGCGACTCTTTAAAAGGTCGCAGGAAGGTATCCAAAACATAGTCATTATTTGAATATGTTTCAGATAGGTTTTAAATATGTTTTGGCAAAGTGACGACCTTTTGGATAAGTTTTGGCGAAGCTTTTACGATGTAAAATTTTTGTAAGGGTATGCAAAATTAGATTTTGATATATAAAATATTAATATAACAATATTTTTACGTACAATACGCTTTAATAAATATATCGACATTTTATTCAAATTTATTTTATTCTTAAATTTGGCAGTTCATTGTGTCTTCCATTAGCTTTACACGATATAATATATAGTTTCCCTGAGACCTTGGGTAGATTCTATTCAGTGATGACATCGGGTACCCGGAAACCGGTTTTGACCTTTTTTTCCATAAAAAAAAAATTCAACTATGTGTTGTTTAAATTTGTAATAAATAGGGTAATTGATAATTTAAATTTAAATTTAAATTTAAAATTGCATTTCTTTTTGGTACGTAACAACGTATCAGCACCTTCATTTCTCACAGATTGTGAAGTTATTCAGCTATGCTAGGCCCATTCTACTCCAGATCGCACAATAGGCTACGCGTGTTCAAGGACGCGCGCATTGTTTGAACTTTGAAGAATGATATTATTTTGACCTGCTGATTGTAAATTGTAACTAATAATAATAATAATACAAAAAAATCTAAATTTTTTTTTAAGAACCGGTTCTGGAGTGCAGGAACCGGTACTTACTTTTTGGACTCGATGTCATCACTAATTGGTATACGAACTGTTTTACTTGTTCTTACAGAGCAGTTGAGCGAACTACGCAAGGTGACCCTGGCTCGGATCATCTGTGACAACTCGGACAGCATAGGGAGAGTTCAGCCCAGGTCTTTCCTGGACACGGATCCATTCCTGTAAGTCGCTCGGACATTCTTTCGTATTCATAGGATTTAGAGGAGAGTTGAAGCACCCAGCTTTGTTTTCACGGGTGCACATTTAATAACATATTATGGAATTATATTTTACGTGAACGTTAATAAAGCAACAATCTTTGAGTTCCATTACTTACATTTTTCATATGAATGACATAAAGAGATCGGGTGCCAACAGCTTACCTTAAATGGAGTAGGCGCGCCACGAAAGATAACGTAAACACAAATACATACATACATAAATACAAGCTGGTGAAGTAAGTGAAGGTGAAGTGGTGGTGGTACTGAGATGGTGGGAACTGGCCTACCAGTGGATCTGCAAATCCTGCCAAAAACTGAATTAAAACCTACGGTGATTCTCCTCCCTCTTCCCCCACCCCCTCCCTGTCATAATTCTGTCATCACAATTTCAAACGTTTATGTTTTCAGTTAATTATGTGTAATTTTCATCAGGCCAATTACTTTGTGTTCTAATTATCTATAATTTTCATTAGGCCTTCATTATCATTGTTATTATTATTAGTAGTAGTTATAGTATATTATCAACACCATATAAAATGCAATGTTATGTACCTCCTTAAAGGTTGGATGGAAGATAAGGTTTCACTAGCCTTAATCCCGCCTTAAAATAAAGACCTTAATCAATCAATCAATCAATCACCCAATCCACACTTCTTCACTCACCCCTCACCCCTAGCCAACAGCTAGCCTAGTTTTTAGTTTTAATCTCAGTCTCTCTCTCTCACTCACTGAGGAAGGTCACGTGGACTGAACACGTTTTGAATATGTAGTTTATTTGTTTATTTGTGTATTTGTGTTTATGTTATCTTTCGCGGCGCGCATACTTCATTTAAGGTAAGCTGTTGGCACCTATCTCTTTATGTCATTCACATTATCCAGTTTTTTGGCATTCCTTTCAAACACATTTTTCATAAATTAATCAATCTCAAGTAATTTTTTTTTTCAAGTTAAATAGTGAAGAGGTTGTCTTGTAATTGCATAGTTACAAAGTTATTGATTCATGCACCGATGGGTGTGTGTTAAACTCAAGACGGTAATAGTTAACGTCCTGTGTGTTGTGTGTCGTACAGGAACTCTGTGGCGGACTGTTCGGGCTCTGTGATTGGTCGGATCCAGCTGGGCCCCTGGGTGACACGCAACCCCCAAGTCAAGGTACCCAGCAAGCTCCTTGCAGACGCAGTGGCCCGCGCACACGCGGACGTCGCTCGCATCATGAGGCAGGAGAAGGAGCTGCACACGCAACGTGAGTTATCAACACAAATATCATTTTCATACGATCACATTGATTTGGGTTTAATAACGAAACGTGTAAATGTAGATGGTTGTTTGAAATGCTATATGTTTCATATCTGTTTAATTCTGCATAAAAGAACACGTAGTGTTTTTAATGTATCCAGATAAGTGTTTAATTGTGGGAACTCATTTCTGTATTATTAAGAGTTTCAATGCTTTTTGGTATATAAAGACAGGTTAGCTGTTTAAAAGTGAGGAGATGGTAGTCGCATCAGACGACGCTAAGCGAGCGTTATGCTGCGCTCGTTAGGCATGCAGCAGGCAGTCATCTCGTCCGAGTGGCGCTTCTCGATGTCCCGATGTACTGTTGATAGTCTGGCGTAAACACGCTCCAAGTGAGCTTTGATGTCCTTGAACTGGAACGTACCCCGCCCCATACGCCTGCAAGTACAGAGGCGTACAGTACATTACAGTAGAGAGGCAAGTACAGAGCCATACAGTACAGTACAGAGGCAAGTACAGAAGCATACAGTACAGTACAGTAGAGAGGCAAGTACAGAGGCAAGTACAGAGCCAGGGCTTACTTAAACAAAATTATGGGAATGGAGAAGCTTTGATTTTTTAGTTTTGAGCCAACTTGAGTTTGTGGACCTAAATTTGAAAAAAGGCTCTACAGTTACACCTGTCTAGACCTGTATAAGATTTTAGATAAGCAATACAAAATAAACATTTTTTTGTATTTTGTAAAGAAAATCCAAAATCAACCATGTTTGTGTACTTTTTTGTCCCACTATCCATAAATAACGACGACGACGTGAGAAACTAGGGCGCTTCAACCGGTTAGTTCTCCTCTGCTGTAGTAAGGT
>JAMZAV010002957.1:0-78129 GCA_024449915.1 Sweltsa coloradensis
AAACCACGGATCTCCCACATTCCAGGTGGACGTCTTAACCACTAGACCATCAGGACGGGTACATTTTAATCTCTGAATTGTAGTTGCATTATACATCTGAATGGATGGAACAGTACTGCAACGAATATCTGCTGCCTTTGAACTGACCACCAAACATTAATTATAATGTCATTACCTTTACGCAGGTATGAGCGAGGGTTTATTTCTCGATTTGGTTGATCGGAAACACTCCCGTGGGTGTAATTGTTTTTATTTACTACAATTCAGAAATTAAAAAAGTCCGCCCCAACCGGGAATCGAACCACGGATCTCCCACATTCCAGGTGGACGTCTTAACCACTAGACCATCAGGACGGGTACATTTTAATCTCTGAATTGTAGTTGCATTATGCATCTGAATGGATGGAACAGTACTGCAACGAATATCTGCTGCCTTTGAACTGACCACCAAACATTAATTATAATGTCATTACCTTTACGCAGGTATGAGCGAGGGTTTATTTCTCGATTTGGTTGATCGGGAAACACTCCCGTGGGTGTAATTGTTTTTATTTACTACAATTCAGAAATTAAAAAAGTCCGCCCCAACCGGGAATCGAACCACGGATCTCCCACATTCCAGGTGGACGTCTTAACCACTAGACCATCAGGACGGGTACATTTTAATCTCTGAATTGTAGTTGCATTATACATCTGAATGGATGGAACAGTACTGCAACGAATATCTGCTGCCTTTGAACTGACCACCAAACATTAATTATAATGTCATTACCTTTACGCAGGTATGAGCGAGGGTTTATTTCTCGATTTGGTTGATCGGGAAACACTCCCGTGGGTGTAAGTGTTTTTATTTACTACAATTCAGAAATTAAAAAAGTCCGCCCCAACCGGGGATCGAACCACGGATCTCCCACATTCCAGGTGGACGTCTTAACCACTAGACCATCAGGACGGGTACATTTTAATCTCTGAATTGTAGTTGCATTATACATATACTGTTCCATCCATTCAGATGTATAATGCAACTACAATTCAGAGATTAAAATGTACCCGTCCTGATGGTCTAGTGGTTAAGACGTCCACCTGGAATGTGGGAGATCCGTGGTTCGATTCCCGGTTGGGGCGGACTTTTTTAATTTCTGAATTGTAGTAAATAAAAACAATTACACCCACGGGAGTGTTTCCCGATCAACCAAATCGAGAAATAAACCCTCGCTCATACCTGCGTAAAGGTAATGACATTATAATTAATGTTTGGTGGTCAGTTCAACGGCAGCAGATATTCGTTGCAGTACTGTTCCATCCATTCAGATGTATAATGCAACTACAATTCAGAGATTAAAATGTACCCGTCCTGATGGTCTAGTGGTTAAGACGTCCACCTGGAATGTGGGAGATCCGTGGTTCGATTCCCGGTTGGGGCTGACTTTTTTAATTTCTGAATTGTAGTAAATAAAAAGTGTAATTTATTGACCTACTGAGTTCCATCGACAGTGGTTGATAGATTCAAGACATCAGAATTTTCCCCATTTCTTCTTTTCACTGGACGAATAGCATTTCTATAGAGATGTTAGATATTTTCACAATCATCTCGGTGCAAAAAACATTTTGGGTAATGATTATGCTAATGAACTACTGTCATTGTTTGAGTATATTTTTGTGAAGTTGTATGGGCTTGAATTCAGTTATTCATTAAACAATGGTCTTAGCTTAGTTCAATAAACAAGTAATGCTATGCGGTTCATTCAGTGGTGTATTGGATCCGGAACGACTTTCATCATCATGAACGGTTTAAAATAATACTTATTTGTCAATCCGTCATTTTGACAGATAAGACAATAGACTGCATCTAAATATATTTTTAAAAAAATTAACTAAATATAAACAGCAATCTATGACATTTGACTGAGCAATTGATAAAAAAAGGTCGTAAAATATTTCACTGGATTGGGACTGAGATACACGCGAGTGTAAACGCCGTGTTTCCTGAGACATGTCTCCTCGCCCGCTGGGTCATCGTCTGCCTCACGCTCCTCGCTTCCCTCTTCCAGCACTCGCGCCATATCTCCGCGCCAGCCCGGTAGCTGACGGAACACATTTCCTCGTAGCCAGTCCTCTCTCTCGTCCGGTGAGCACTGGTTCAACTTTCTTTCGCACCCTACCCTCGACCCCCGCACCACTTACAACTCAGCAGCTGTAAGACATTCAGGTGAGATGTATACAAGAAACATTTCGGCCTATTTTTTTTGTTATAGCGCGCCTGAAACCAGCTCGGATAACACAAAGTCTGATAGTATGATCGAGACTGTAGATACTATTTCATAGAAACAAAGAATGTATTCTATTACATTACCAACAACTGGCTAATAATAATGTATATCATTTTAGGTTGAACTCTGTCGAGACTGCTCAATTTTAATCTCAAGAAGTCACCGGGCAGTTGTGCTGATGCGATCAGAAGGCTGCCCAAAGAAGATAGTACGAAATACTTTTCTAGAGTTTTACTCAAAAGAGCAACTGGCCAAGATAACAGCGTTGGGCCGTAACAACACAGATAGCATACCAAAGCCGTTGCTGAAAACAATTTTCGGTAAGTTCAGTGATAATAATTCTATCTCAGTGATGTCGGATTATTCTATCTCAGTGATGTCGGATTTGAAGAGTATCCCAGTACTCCACCCCTTACTCACCACAACCTTGTACAGAATTCAGTGGCGCTCTGACCATATAAGACCAGGTGCAATTGCATCTAGTCCAAAGGGGTGGACACTCTTTTACCCCATCCTTTTTATTACTCATACGATATAAAATAAAAGTAGGTCTCCTTATTTTGTGGTGTTAGAATAATTACAACATTATGTATGTATTAAGTGTATTTAACGACTGTAACAAAGATAAATGAATAAGAATTCCCTTCGAAAATTGGTGACAAAAACTCAATAAAATCAGAGGAAATTTAAGACAACTACAGTTGCCTCACCCAATCACCACTACCCACCACCACCCTCTCATGATCCACCAAACTCTGTCAATCCCAATCGCCATTCCTCATCACCCTCTCATTATCTACCAACATATGCAACTCCCGCTCAACCCTACCCATCATCATTACCTTACACTTTACACCTTACACAAATTGTCATTTGCGTCTTGACATTCAGTCCAAAAGGTTATTTTCTTATAATAGACCTATTTTCCGTGAAGTGCAGGGTGAACGACAAGGTTCGAAACTGTTTGATATTCGTGATGGGTATTTTCTCGATTTAATTGGGCAACCGAAGATGGTACGCGATACCTCAAGTGTTACAAAACGGGGTGTAATGTGCGATGCGTTATAAAACCATTCGGAATGTTTTTGAAGAGCCAGCCGCCGGTAGTCCAGTTCATACCTGTCCTGCAGTGCTGCAGAAGGAGGACAACCTGCTCTTCAAACAGTCATTGAAACGGCGAGTGTCATCGATGTCTGGTGGGCTGCGAGGCCACTTTGACGCCGAAAGTGTGGTGATAGAAACAAACAAATCAATTCGACTTTTATATAGATAAAATCCGTGGCTAGGTGCTTAAAGGGCCAATGTCAGAAGAGGGCTGTTTAAAGGGCAGTTTGGGTTAAGCCATATCACTATTATTTACCCCGACTTGACAAACATGACAGAAACTGTACCATCAACATCCTGCTTTTGGGCTTCATTTGACCAAATGGTGAACAAAGAAGAAGATAATGGTCAAAATAACCTTATGTCTGCATAGCAAGAGATGAGGTGCTTCTTAACAGAGCCTACAGTATCAAGGACAACTAACCCTTTTTCATGGTGGAAGACAAATGCTGGACGATTCCCCAATTTACACAAACTTACTCGACATTACTTGTCAAATCCAGATACCCTAGTAGTAAGTGAAAGGCAACAGTAACAGTAACTTCGGCCTACGCAATCCGAGCTAACTTTACATACGAGACTAATTAATGAGAAAAACTTTCGTCCTAGCAGAACAGTACATAAAAACATGTGTAACGACAGAGGAGAATGCAACCATTTCAACTTCAGCCCTCACGGGTTGAGAAGAGGTACCTACACCTAGCGCGCTAGCGCTGAGCCCCACCAGTCCGGGGGCTGCAAACGTCCAGTGGTCGCTCGACGGTCCTGCTTGTCCTGTACCTAGTTATTAAAATTACCCAAATATGCGTAAAAGGCTGATGGCTCTGAATGTTTACTTTTAGGAGAAGAGTATTCCAGGATGGCATGCAAATTCAGTAATGAGGAGAAGAATTAAAAATGAGTTCCATTATAATTACCACATTTCGAAATACTAACTACTGACAAACTGGTTGTGACTCTATGTTGGATCCAACTGCAAGTTATTAAGACATGTATAAACCCTGGTTATCAATAGCATTATTATAATAAGACATTATTACAATACATAGTATTGCTATTCTATAGCCGCGTCGTTGCGTGATGAGGGGTAGGGTAGGGCGTTGCCTTCTTGGACTGCTATGCAAGGGAAGGCCGAGGGAAGGGGGTGGCCATCTTGAGCTCTCCGGTACACGGAGGAATGACTGGTTCCGCTTCTGCCGTGGTATGGCCGCGTTACAGTGACCAAATACCTGGCCGTCCTAGCAACCGCCGTTAGGCCCCTATGTCGAACCTCGAATTTCTCAGCCTCTCCAACGATTTGGAGGGTTTATAAAAAATGGGAAAATATACAGCTTACTTGTGTTGATCGGTGATGAGTGATGACTGCAGATGATGATTGCGCAGCCTTGGTTGTCCGACGTGGTTGGACTTACCAAGCTTGAAAATGCCCGCAATATGCCTCGAAAGGTGTTTTAATAAACTTTAGACTGTGCGCTTTCATGCAACTCCCGTATGGTGTAAGAGAGAATATACCATATTTATGCGAGGTCGTCGTTTTACATGAGCACGGCTACCGTGGTCTGGCCATGTGGCCAGCCCGTCCCTAGGCTATCGTGATGTAATTATTAAAACTTTGAATAAAAACACTTTTAAAAGCTCGGCAACGGCAATAATGCCGTCCTCACTAGGAGCCAAAGCGATCTAGGGCACAGTCGCCCACCTTACTTCTAGGGAGACTCGCACCTTAGACTCTGATTGGGGCTTCGATCCCCGCGAACTCAAACTTTAAAAGCTATTGGCATAGAGGTCGCCATGCACACTTCCGCTTGAAGACGATATTTCTACTGCACTCCGATCACATGACCGGTGTTCCCGCACTTGTGCCATCCTCACTCGCCATTGGCTTAGGCCAAAAGCGAACCAAGCAGAGCGTGAAATTGCTCGCTCGACGGCGCATTCCTGAGCCTCGAAATGTAGCAAAACTGCAGCTTCTAGCATCATATTCATATCAACCCTAGGCTGGCAGGGTGTCACAGAAACTACCGTTACCTCTACTACCCAAAGCAATAACATTGATCTAGGCCTGGCTTGCACCAACCAGGATAATCGCTAAGTTACACTGTGATCTCTCATGGATCGTTAATTTGCATGTGATATCCAAATTAACATAAATAAAAAGCAATTATGGAACTTACAAAATATTACAGTTATGCGAATTATATTAATAAAAATGAAAAAATTACAGGCTGAGGGCCTAAATAAAAGGGCAGAGGCTGTACTGTTACACCGGTGCTTCTATTCTATTTCTAAAGTTCTTGTTTTGAAGTTGGCGGTGAGTTTATTGAACTGGACTTGTAAAATATCTGAAAGTCCATGTTTTTATTTCATATTTTTACTTTAAAAGTATTATTGACGTTAATTTTTATCTTATAATACTGTGTGAACCCTAATTTCATCGGGTTAATGTTATCTACAGTTTGTTTGGGAGAGTTTGTGAGTAAATAGTGATTTAATATCTTGTTTTTTAACAACATAATGTGAAAGTAAAATTTTTAAACAGTTGACAGTTTATTTGGCTGGATCACCAAAGATCTTATAACCAAAGATACAAATCTACAATTCTTTGCATCCAAGTGTCAACTAGCAAAATGGTAGCATGCAGAGGTGTTCTGAGCAGAATGCTTTTTTGTATACTGGTATTTTTAATAATCAGACAAGCATTGACGTTTTCCAGAGCGTCACTGTTTCGACAGCATAACATTCATGTAACCATACATTGCAACAAATTGCATGAAAACTTATTGATTGTGGGTAAATGTAAAGTTTCGGCCTACACGCTGTGTGGATCTAAATTATCCTATAGAATGCTTGTTATGTTCTGGAATTGCGTTAGAGGCAAACCTCGGTCTCGGCGTCGTCGGGAACCCACCTTGGCGCTCAGTGTTGTCGTTCTACTGATACTTGCCCTCAGCGGCGATATTGAACTGAACCCCGGACCCCCACGAGCCACCTATTGTGGCGTTTGCCTTTTAGGTGGAAGAAAAAACCAAATTTTTATAAATTGCTCAAAGTGCGTGTCACCAATCCACAAAACATGCGCAGATATCACAGGGCGAGAATACAGACTGATTGCTAGAGGAACTGAAAAGTACACTTGCTGGAAATGTACTGTACCACAGTTCTCTAATTCTCTATTTGAAAGTAGCATGGACTCTGATATTGGTGACGTTTCTATTAATCATTGCAACAACATGTCAGTGCTATCCTTCAATGCAAGAAGTTTAAATAACGCCAACCGTAGACCACTCATCCGAGCGTGGCTTGAGGCTCAAAATGCATCAATTATTTGTGCATGTGAAACTTGGCTTACTGCATCAGTGAGTGACTGGGAACTTTTTGGCGACACTTATACAGTGTTTAGAAAAGACAGAAAGTCTCTAGGAGGTGGAGTGCTTATTGCCACGAGGCCGGAACTTGCTGCAGTGAGGCGTGTGGATCTCGAGACGGACGCGGAAATAGTTTGGGTTGAGATGGGGTTTGGTAGGGAAAAAATACTTTGTGGTTCCGCATATAGAGCGAAAACTAACCCAGAACATGATAATAAAATGCTAGCTTCTCTAAAACTAGTCCAAAAAGAAATGAAGAAATTTAGGTCTGTTTTGCTTTTGGGGGATTTCAATTTGGATATAACATGGAACATAAATGCAATAAATCGTGCCAATAGCAAAATAGCAGAAGAGTATCTGACGGCATTTGATGACCTCTTTTTAAATCAGCTAGTGCAGGAGCCAACCAGGATCACCGCCACAAAACAGTCTCTTCTAGACCTAGTGTTATGCAACGAGACACACATTGTCAACAGTGTGCAGGTGATTCCAGGAGTGAGTGATCATGAGGCTATTCTCACCTCACTTAAAATGGAAAAACCTAAGATAAAAACTATCTCTAAGAAAGCATACAACTACACTAGGGCTAATTGGGATCAACTACGAGGACTATTGTTTAACAACCTACCAGTGTTAGCGGTTAACAATGACATCGAACT
Source organism: Sweltsa coloradensis (assembly GCA_024449915.1). Taxonomy (NCBI): domain Eukaryota; kingdom Metazoa; phylum Arthropoda; class Insecta; order Plecoptera; family Chloroperlidae; genus Sweltsa; species Sweltsa coloradensis. The sequence goes on from JAMZAV010002957.1 coordinate 7,399, forward strand.
GTTTTGGCATCAATGGAAGACAACCTTCTGGCTAAATGTCGACAGAGCTATTCCCAAAGTCACTATCAGTGGTAAGCAGCGACCAGCCTGGATCACAAATTCGATTGTTAACCTCATCAAGAAACGTGACAAACTATACAAGCGTTGGAAAGAGAGCCCAAGTGATAGCAATTTAGAGAAATTTTGCAAAGCTAAGAAGAATGTAAAGCGTCTTACACGTCAATCTCATCGCAGTTACATGTGGAAACTAGGCACATCAAATAATCCCAAGAATGTCTGGAAATTTATTCGTGGGAAAAGTGGAAGTACGGTTCCGGAATTTTTCAGGGCAGGAGACAAATTGCTTCGTGACCCTAAAGACATAGCAGAAGCTTTTAGTGCAAAATTTAAATCTAATTTTACGCCTCCACCCACATCTGGATCGTTCGGCATCAACGCCCCATCACCTCCCCTGACCCTCGGAGATATTATGGTCACTGAGGACATTGTTCTACTTAAGATTAAGAAACTTCGTGCAGGAGCTGCGTCTGGGCCGGATGGCATACCCACAAGAATTTTAAAGGAGTGTGCAGTTGCTGTTGCACCGTCGTTAGCTTGTCTCTACAACCTGTCACTTTCCACAGGGCAAATCCCGGCTGACTGGAAGCGTGCTAACGTTGTTCCTATATACAAGGCCGGGACGAAGGAGGACGTAAACAACTATAGACCTATTGCTTTAACATCGGTTCTGTGTAAAATGCTAGAACAGGTTACTTCGTTTTACATCCTTAAGCACTTCTATGAACACGGACTAATCAACAACCAACAGCATGGATTTCTTCCCAGAAGGTCTTGCGTAACCATGCTAACAGAATTGATTGAGGACTGGCAGCACATGATGGACAAAATTTCGACTAAACAAATAGATGTAATATCATTAGACTGGAGCAAGGCGTTTGATTCTGTCCCACATGCAAGATTACTTAAGAAGCTTGAACACTACGGCATTGTTGGAAACCTTCTACAGTGGTGCGATTCCTTCCTAACTGGAAGGACGCAGAGTGTAGTTCATAGTGGGGCAACATCGAGGCCAGTGGCAGTGACATCTGGGTTCCACAGGGATCAGTTGTCGGTCCCTTATTCTTTGTAATATTTATGCTTGACCTTCCAGCATGCGTACAGTCTAGTTGCTACCAATATGCAGATGACTTTACACTGTACAGATCCATTATGACTGCTGAAGATATTGAAATATTACAACAGGACCTGGATAATATATCACTTTGGTGCCGCCAGAACAGCATGAATTTGAACGTAAAGAAAAGCGTTTGCTTTAGAATGTCTAAATCCGCTTTAACTGCGAACTCTAGGTACCATGTACAGGGGAATCCAATTGACAACACAGACAGACTGAAGCTTCTGGGACTAAACATCACTGCTGATCTCAAATGGAACTTCCATGTGCAAACCATAAGATCAAAAACGTCTAAATTACTAGGTTTTCTGTACAGTAACCTTAAAGAATGCAAGCCAAAAGTTCTAAGGACATTATACCTGACTGTAGTTCGTCCTACACTACTATATGCAATTCCAGCATGGCATCCGTCGACGGAAATAAATATGTGCACTCTGGAACGTATTCAAAACCGGGCTACAAAATTGATACTGGGTTTTGATAAGTCTCTCAATGCTGAAGAACGTCGCGGAAAATGTGATTTTCCTCTTATCAGTAATGTTATTAAACAGATGGATATTCTACTACTGGCAAAGGGATTATGCAAACAAGCTGATGTTGACCCTTTGAAGCGCCTTCAGCTGGACAACCGGTATGTTTTCTTGGGTAGGGGTGCCAAGAGTGGAGTGCTGCTGCGCCCTCCTTTTGCGCGAACACTGGCTTATCAAAGGTCATTCTACCAGAGAGCTGCCAGTGTTTGGAACTCCCTGCCTTTGGACATTCGTGAGTCACGGATCTCTGATAAGGCGTTTAAAAGGGCCATTCAAGATCACTTAAGATGACAAATGGTTGCCTGATTGACCTATAGTTGACGACCACCGCTAAGACAAATGGATCTTTGATACCGGCATTAAACATTAGTTCATTTCATTTTTAACTATCATATTAATAAACTGTATCATCCATTTCACCATTATCATTATCTTCCTTTTATAAGAGAATTTATGTTATTTTATTATTTTATTAATGTGTAGAATGGAACAGGATCACTGCGGTGAATGGGCCACAATAGGCCTGCTTTCCTGTTTCATTCTGTAATTTTTGTATAATGTGTACAAATTACAGAGACAAATAATAAATAAATAAATAAATAAACCTATGTATTTATTTAGTACTAGGAAAACGCCAAAGTCGTTGTTAAACGAGTGAGTGACCTATGTGTATAGTATTCAGTATCATTCCCCATACTGGGCTACATCGAGCCTTAGATAGGAGAAAAGGCGATGTTCCCGGGTACTCAACACATGGCTCACTCACTCGTTTAACAACGACTTTGGTGTTTCCCTAGTTATTTAAATTGAACATTTAAAATGCGAATCATGTTCAAAACGTATTAGCGTGAAACATTACCAAATTTCCAAGATAAAACAAAATCACCTAGGTTTTATTACCCATTTAACACCCCTCAAAAATAATATATGTGTGTAAAAATATAAAAAAGTTCGAGCTAATGGGTATCGAACCCCAACCCTCCGTGCGGTAGTCTAAATACTTACCAATAGGCCATGCAAGCCACGTAGTTATCGTCCCACTAGCTGCTACTAAACAAATGCTATAGATATTTTAAAAATCACATTTTAATTTAATGTAGGATTAAATCGTAATGAATCTAGCTGATTTTGTTAGCAGTTCTCAGTAAACTCGTACCGGATGTCTGTTTTAAATTTCAGCCCAATCTGTTCAGCGGTTCGGCTGATTTTCGACGTACAGACAGACAGACAGACAGAATCACAATGAGAGCCGTTTGAGTTGAATGGAGACACTCGGTCGCTCCGCTCCCTCGTTTAATTATTATTGCTTAGGAACTGTTAAATTTGATAGTTTTGATTTGATTTTTAGCTTCCTAATCCTAGTTCTAATTCTAATGTTCTAACTTTAAATCTGATCTTCTGATCCAATATGTAATATATAAGTTATATAAGTTATATGTATGAAGAAGGCTGTGACCCGGAGCCAGAACACAATACACGGGTCATGCAAAAATGTGTTTTTTATAAGGTTCCTCTGAATGGAAATTTGAAATTCTTTAACTGTACATTTTATTAAGTGCTGCGCATAGTTTGAGCCATCACGTGAGTGTTTTTCTATTATATTTAAGATGAAATCTGAGTTTTAAATATTAAGTATTTTGAAAAAATGAACATTTTTGTTTTCCATGGATTCACATTGTTTTGAGTTTATACTTCTTTGGAGCCAAAGATATGGCATTCAGGCCAATACTTGAAATGTTGTTTTGTTACATGAAAACAGTCTTAGCCTGGATTTTGTTTTTTTGGATATTGCTTTACGTCTCATATTTATGCAACTAGGCTAATCGAGACGTTCCCGGATTGGTTTCACTTAGTATGGCTGGAACAAGTAGTGGACTGTGTTATACTGTGGGAAAGAAGATGATGGTATTGTAGTGCCCGCAATATTTATCAATCAATAATCAATATGTTAATTGGTTGCTGATCAATAAGTATTGGTACACTTTCAGACATTGTTTGAAGGATCGTGATTTGGGGAGAGTAGGGGGTGTTCTTCCCATAAAATCAGAAAACTGGTAAATAGAACTACATTTAATAAAGCCAACTTTTCACTTCCAAAAGATTGGGGTTTTAACTTAAAAAATTCTTCCCTATCCTGGAAACATTTTTCCTTTACTTCAAAGATGGCGAAAAATAGAGAGAGCCAAACCTGGCCACTTCATTGTGCGGGTAACACTTTCCCTTTAATTGTCACTCATGGCCCTTGGGGCTACATGTCTTTGGCTAGTTTAAATTAGGTGCATTCACCTCCCCCAAAAAAGACAGCTGTTTCCAGAACGGCCGAGGGTGATTTGTCATTACTACGTGCCTGGTAGAATGCCAGATCCAAAGTGTGTTTTTACACCGTGACGTAGTGAATGGTTGCACTTGCCTGCCATTTTTGAGACTAAAATGGCTTTGAATTTAACATTCATTTTCATAACCCAGAACTAAAACCTATCAAATCAATAAAATTTTTGATTTTTGTTGATGGATTGATGTATGTGACACCAATCATTTTACTAAATGATGTTTGGGTTTTTCTAATATTATATTATGTTGGATGTTTCCCAAATACCCAATATCGATGGGAAATCGATTCCAATCAAAAAAAGTGAATAAAACCCGTTTTTCACTAAAACTCTCCCCTTTTAAAAAGGGATGCCCTTTTTTTTTAAAATAAAACTTTCCCTTTTTAAAAACTATCCTATGATAAAAAATCTTAAAGTTCGGTTATTGAAATCAATAAGTTTGAGTATTGATTGAGTCCTTTAAGTAATTTCGTTTATTTTTGTCCCTTTACATTACAAATTTGGGAATTTTTACTTTTTTTAAATTTTCCCCCGCGTCTCCATGGTTGGTAGTTTGACAGGGTGAGGTTTGGAAAACCCTGTTAAATTTTAAAGACAAAATCAAAAAAATTTTTAAATTTTTTGCTTCTTTTTACCACCCTTTTTAATCAAGGGGTTTTACGTCGAAATGTAATATTTCATTTTTGGCGATTTCCGCCCTGCAACCCTTTGGTCCGAAATGTTTAATATTTCTTTCCCAAACAGTTGGCAATGGTGCGTGAAGAATCGTCTGCACACTGGCCTCTTTTAAGCCTGTTTTTGCACGCAAGTGGCCCCCAAGTAATTTTTTCTATAGCAGGGCCCCATATTTGTTAGCGCACAGAGACCAGACTACCCCGCTAACAGATATCCGGCCGTGTTTTATGTAATAAGGCACGTATCACTCGTCCCTGCATTTCCCAAGCCAGCCCCAAACCTACGGCTTGCCTTAGCACAGCTAAATGGTGGGGGAAAAGGGGAATTGTCCCCCCGTCCCAAAAACCATAAAGCAAAGCTTTACCACGCGATGTGAGTGGGGAAGGCCTAAATTGGGCCCGAAGATTTCAATAAAACTCGTTTTTCCCTTTTGAATTTTTTTCGGGTAGGGCTAGGCTAGGTACGGGTTCGTGGTTTTTTTTGTTATAAAAACCTTACTTCAAAAACATTATTTTTTTAGATAGAAATTTTTTGAAACTGTTTGTATCGTGTCCCAAAAACCCCTTTGTGGGATGCTGAACCCCCGGGGCCTAGCCTGGGCCCTGCCTATACACCCAATACAGGTTTGTTACTGTACTATAAGTACTCTATATATTTTCTTTGTTACTAAATTTCCGGGGGCTATTATGTCCCTGATTTATTCTCCCCAAATTTCTAACTTATAAACTTATTGCTTGATAACATTTAATACCACAGGGCTGTAGCCCATGCTGCATTGCTCTGTGGTTTGTTCACATTTTGGTAGGCTTGCTGTAAGGCTTATGGCCCTGGGTCCACTCCCAGGAAATTGGTTAGATTACCTGCTTACAATTTTTTTTTCCTTAGCTTAGCTAATTGTTAGTGATACCCCATTTAAAATTTAGTTTGTACTTTGAAATTTCCCCAATTGGCTAATTGCCACTAGGCCTAGCTGGGCCTACTTAGCTAACTTAAATTTCCCAAAATTTTCATCTAGGCCCTACTATTAGTGTTCCAGGCTGATTTCTTGTGTTTTAAGAATCCCTTTTATAGGATATCTTTTAAAGAATATATTTTTTACAATAAATCAATTCAAGTCAGGGGTAAAATTTTTTCATTGTCGAGTTACACATTAAATTTGTATTTTGTGCATTATTCCCTAGGTCTAGGGTTTTGGGTTGTCACAATCAAAACTTTTTTCCAAACAATTTTTTTTTTATGCAGACTTGACAGTTATTAAACTTAATATTTTGTTACTGGGCCTGTTTTACTATTTAAATTTTTTTTGATTACTCTCACTGTTGATGGTGTCTGGGCCCCTTACCGGTTGAGACCATTGTTGCGGCAATTTTTTTAATTTTAAATTACCTATTTTTAACAATTTTTTTTTTTTTACTTCCCAGCGTTGCAAACCAGGCTTTTCCCAGCTATTTGATTTGTTTTTTATATTTTGTGATCCCACTTTGGGAAAAATGGTGACTGTGGTTTTTCGTCGACTCAGCTGGGGGTTCTGTTTCGTGCGAAGCAAGTCCCGGACGAGGCGCTGCTTGGCCTGCTCCTTCCCCCTGTGCACTCGAGTCCCTGTCAATCTCGCGAAACCCCCGGGATCTTTTCCCCGACCCCAGGGAAATCGTAACGTTGACTCCAGGAGATGCTCGATGATCGAACGTCTTTTCGGGCCAAATCCCCCAAAAATTCCTTTAGGGAAATACAATTTTTAATAACACAGTACTTCCGATTGTTTTTTCCCGTGTTGGCAAGGGATATATTTTTGTTTTTTTTTAAGTTGTTTACACGTTCGAGGAGGGTTTTTAATTTAAACTTTTTTCTCCTTTGTCATTATATTGAATGCCAAGGTAAAGCTTTGTTTTCTAGTGTTGTGTCACTTTTCTTTAAATTTCGTCATATTAAAAATCATTTAATAGAGGAATCCTGGTAAAATTATGGACTACTGTCCAGCATGGCGGTGAAAGCCGTTACTATAAGTAAAATCAAAATTTGGTCAAAAATAGAACAATCCGCTGACTCCGAAACATTCCATTTCCCGAGATAACCTGACTCCCACCAACACGGTTGGTCTGTGACATTCCTGCAGCGCTGGACCCCCCCGGAGGGGATGGGGAAAGCTAAAAATCCAGGACATCATGTGGGGGCGTTCGGTCCAAAACGTGGGTTAACGTGTCGGGTACACCGTCGATCACCCATTTTCTGCGCTACGTCAGGCTGTCCAAGGAATAATGCACCCTCGCAGCTTCCACCGATAGTATAATTGCAATTTGCAGGACAGATTAAAGAACATTCCCTTTTTGGGCGGGGTTTAAATATTCAGTTTGAAAAAAAAATATCCCTTGTCGATCTTCGATCAGCGATATATTCCCTTTCACTTTTTAAAGGGCTACCCAAAACCTAATTGCTTCTAAAAAAGGCAATCTTGATTTGATACAATTCAAAACCCTGTCCTCCGTTTTTTTAAAGGGAAATTTTTTTTTTAAAAAAAGTCTGACAACTTTGGGGGTTTGCTATTCCTTCACTGTAGCATATCTATAGACTACCCTGATCAATCTCAGTAGTTGTTGTTTTAAAACGTACTCATGGGGAAAGATGAAAATGAAATCCCTTTTAGATTTGAGACAAATTGGGATTCAGAAAGAGGGGAACTTAACCGGGCCCACGGATGTACACCCAGGCTTCCTGAATTTGCATTACCTTGCTTTAGATGAATCAAAGCTATTTCTAATTTTCTTAAGCTGTAGTTAGTCGGTTGGTGTACACTAAGTTTTGTCCATCACTGACTGTCTTTCCTCAGTGACGGGCCCCATAGTTTCCCAAATATCTACTGTATCTTGAAGAGATTTAGCTATAGTCGAATATCTTGTGAATTGCTTTACTTGACTGTCTTTTCCCTTTGCATAATCGAAAAATGTTCTTGCGCAACTGTTTAAACCAAAACTTGTTTTTCTATTCTGAGTCTACTTTACTATTTAAATTCATTACGTCATCACGGGGGTTTTCCAAAAAAGATCCCAAAGCGTTTTCCCCCCTATTCTAAAGAGCCCACGTTCGCGGATTTCGGAAAGAGCTGGTTTAAGGTACTAATCTAAATACTCGCCCCTCGCGCAATCCTATTTCCATGCGCGTACCCATTACCATCGTGCAAACTTTTTCGCAAATTCACCTCTGGCTAAATGGGGGGCAACCCTAGGCAACTCTGTCAGCCAGCGTCGTTCTCTCCTTTGCGTCTGCCGCGCTTGTGTAATGCGAACGCATTTCTGGGGGAACGTCACAGCTTTCCCGTGAACGCTTCTACGTACTCCAGCTTCCTTTGATCGTAGCTCGCAGTAACCCTCGTTATACCCATATTGGGCCATTTTGATGTAAACGTAACCTCCAGAAACCCGGGCCCACAGCATTTCTCCCTGTTTTAGGAAGATAAAGCCTCTTTTCCAATTTGTTGGTCTTCGCTGTTGCAAATGAAAGCAGCACGCCTCAACTTTTAGTTGCTTTGTGTGTTTCCGACCCCGGGCTTTTAATTTTGTTTATACTCTAGTTACCATTTGTACAGTTACCACTCAAAATTCCCATTCCCTCCGCCCTTAAAAATCACCACATTCTCCCTCAGTTACAATTTTCAAATTTTAAATTTCTTTTTCCTTAAATTACGGCCGTGGGTTTTTTAAACTCCTACTAGCTTTTTTTAAAACATTTATACATATCGGGGCCTACTGTTATTCTCGGCGAAAAATATACGTTTTCTGTGGTTTTGTGACTCCCCCCGCTGGTTGTGGCCGATACGGAACTTCGTCGCATTTATAACGTCCTGAAAAACTTCGTCATCCTCTACCCCATCCGACTTAGCATCTTCGTAATGGGAAATTTGGGTGTCGTAGGTCCTAGAAGATTTTTGTAATTGGGTAACTTCTGCGCAAAACTTTTGTTCTTGTTCCGACTCATTGTAAAAATTTTTTCCCTCGTTGTATTTCTCCGCGGCTTCTTGACTATGTGTCTCCCCTGGTGGACTTGCTGCCCTTTTATTTTCCGTCAACGATATTATTCTGACTTCGTCAACTTTCTCGGTTCTTCCTGTCAGAGAGTCATCCGGCTTCCCCCTCGATTGGATCGTCCAGGGAAGGCGTATCGCGCCCGTGCTTGTCGTCGTCCGACGCTTTCATCCACCGATTCTTTGCATTTTGACTTTCTTCATCTACTGTTTCGTCTTACTGACTGCTCCGTTCCGAATCCTCCGTTCTGAAGATTCTTCTTCCCCGTTTGCTGGGCGACTCTCTCCGAGATTGGGTTTTGGCTCGAAGCTTTTTGAGCTGCTTTTTATGTTTTATTGCTTTTTTGAGGGTCCTGCACCCTGCCTCCCTGCCAATTGAATTTCAGGGCACGTTCCAAATTTTTCCGAGGACGCCACTGGTCTTTTACTTTATCAGTGTCATCCGGTTTTTTTCGATGACTGTTTTTCGGGACCCCCTCCAACCTTCGTGGTGCGACTGCCATATCGTTGGTAGATGGTTCAATTTAGTTTGCTGAATTCTTTCCGGGGTCTACCCTCGGTCTTTTTAATTCTTCCGTTATTTTGGCATCTCATCGCACTTGCTGTGTTTCCGGTTTTTCAGGCTGCCTCTAGGCTGGTAGGCAGAATCTTCTTCCCCATAACTTTTTCCGGTTAGTGTACCACGGGCTCTCTGCCCTTACGTAGTTCGCTTGTAATTTTTTACGCTTACTTTCAAATACCCTCATGTGGTCCCCAAAATTTTAAAAAAGCTTCTTGTTCACCCCCCCTTTTGTTGCGTATTTCGTAAATAGACGTACTCGCCCCCATTATACGACTGCGGTTTCGCTTTTTTTGGGCAGTACTTTTTTGAGACCACGAGCTTTTTTTTTACTTTGCCGAACCATTTCGTACGCATCATTACATCAGCTAGTTGCTGTTGCTGTTCGACTCATGACCTAAAAATTCTTTTTCCAAATTATCCGTGAAAGGGTTTCCCTTTCACTGCCGATAAAAAATAATGTGGTGAAAATTTTGTTACGTCGTTTCGCTTGATCGGTACGCCCCTATGGCATATGTACGAACCATCCCCGGTCTTTTGATCTTTTTCCACATACTGCGCGATCAGCTGCTAGGTTCTGTGAAGACGTTCAAACGTTCCATTTGGGCCCGCGGATTATACGCCGTCGTTTGGTGGATTTCCCCCTAACAAGCGACAGGTCCTTTTCATGAAGATGATACAAACTTTGTTTTCCCCGGGCACTTAAGACCTTTTCTGGACAACCATGGCGTATATAATCTTCTCCACAAATTCGCGCGCTATCGTTTCTGCCGTTTGGTTCTTTATCGGAAGCTTCCAGTAGCAGTAAATGGTCAATGAAGTCGTAGATACCCCGTTCTTATCAGACTCTCAGGTAACGGTTTCCCATATGTTAACGCCAAAACCTGAAATGGTTTAGTTGTCTTTTTGTGCGTTCCCAAAGGGATTTTTTGGGGTTTCCCGACTTACGTCGAGCACCGAGTCACCTCCAAACGTACTTCTCGACATCTTTCGTAACGTCTTCCGAAAAAAGCGTTCTTTTGATAAGTCCGTTGTGCGCTTGATACCTTGATGCATAAAAAATGTATCGTGGTGATTTCGATTATTCGGGAAAACCCAAATAATCGGGGCACAATGCGATAAAATCTCCGTTTACATGATAAAGTAGACCTTCCTGTCAAAACTGAAATGCTCTTCAAACTCTGGGTTTATGTTCTTTATGACATTAGAACAAAACTCGTCAGTTCGTTGTTTACTGAAAGGGGCTTACTTATGATCGGGAGTATTCGCTTTTCTGTCTAGCGTTGCGCATTTCATGTCTCGTAAGTCTGCATTGTTTACTTTTCCCAGGTTTTATATAAACCCCAAAATCAAATTCCCATAATGTACCCTCCCGAGTTAACCCGGGGCGTTTAGGCTCTTTGAGTTTAACACCACTTTAACGGGGCATGGTCTGTGTAGATGGTAAAATTGGTACCCAATAAAAAAGCACGGAAGTACCTACAGGCCCCTACAATAGCGACATTTTTTATCTGTGTACTATAGTTACACCGGGTTTGTTGAGTTGCCGCGAGCATAGCTATCGGTTTTTTTCCCCGTTATTTTCTGTGAAAATACCGCTCCAATCGTACCCCCTCGCATCATAGTTTGTATGAACGGTTCTGTAAACACTGGGTACCCTTAAAAGTTTTCCCCACACATTTTTCGTTTTAAGGGGTTTAAAATTTTTGTTGTTTTTTCTCCCCAAAAAAATGGAACACCTGCTTTTTAAAACAGTTTAAAGGGTGGCAGATAAGGGGAAAATTTTTGGGAAATCCTTCTTATAGAGGCTAGGGGCCCATGAAAAGACCTACCTCCTTGCATTTTCTGGTTTTCCGTATTCTTTAATAGCTTTAGTCAGCCTTGGATCAGTCTGGACTCCTTCGCTGTCACAAAGTGACCCAAGTAATTTACTTCTGATTTTGCGAATTCAATTTTTCTATCTGTATATGCAAATTAGCTTCTTTTAGCCTTTGTAAAACTCTTGCTAAAGATTTAACGGTTCATCCAAGAGACCGAACAGAAAAAAGTCATCCTGGTATCCATACATTCAATACCCCTTTAAACCGCCAACACACAGTCCATTAACCCTTTGGTGTGGCTTGGGGCCTCCACTTACGCCTTGGCAACCTCTTGTAGTGCCATGACCCTGGGAAAGGAAAGAAAAAGCAGTTTTTTTCCTTGTCCCTTCATCAATCTTACACAAAATACCCCCGAGCGTAAGTCTAAAACGTGTACCACTTTCGTTTTCCCAGACTATCCCAAATACTGTAATATTTGGAAGGGATAGGGGTCACCCTTTGTTACTTGGGTTTAAAGCCCTGAAGCGTAACTAATTGTATTTAAATGCACCACTTCCGGGCTTTTTTTAGGCACCATTTAATATTGGGGCGTTCCATGGTGAAATAGAAGGTTCAATGATTCCCTTCCGGGGCATATCACTCACATGTTCTTCTGCCCACTTGTTTAAGCGCTGTGGCATCCGATAGGGGGGGTTTTTTATAGTTTACACTCCCCGTATCGATCCTGTGTTCAACCAGCTTGTGCACCCCAATGTTCCTCTATCAGGAAAATTTCCCTTTTACTTTTCCAGTACAGTTTCCCCTCTTAACCCCTTTTCCGGTTCCAAGTGGGATAATTTTTCCTTAAGAAGCGCGTTAACTTTCTCTATTCGTGCATTTTTACTTTTGACGTCACTTTTTTTTTCCCTTTCTACCGGGCGCACGACGCGACTTCTTTTGGGGGTCCCAAATTGTCGGTTTTGACCTCCCCCTTCCCCCAACAACGTTTCTTCTGTACGAATTACGTCGAGCCAACGTTCTCCTTTTGGTATTAAATTGCCCTTTGCGCTAGCCGCTACGCGCGCCACTAAAACACCCTGCATTTGCACTTCACAGGGTTCAACAACCACTTGTTTAGGGAATTCCATACCCCTTTATCCAATCTCCGTAGTAAATATTCGCTCCGGCGGGGAACAATAGTTCTTGCGCGTAAACTTTCCAAATGGGGTCGTAGCTTTTTCAGACTTAACTCTTTCGCGGCTGCTTGCCTGCCTTGGTTCCCTTTGGGGTGTCACGCTCTGTGGGCTCCCGACTGCGTGATGGAAAGGGGTTTTTTTAACCCTGACTCCCCCTTTTCGACTCCTGAACGGACGGGTTTTAACTCCCCTTTCCCCAGTTTTTGAGTCTAGCAGAACACGCGTGGGAGACGCCTTGCGAACCACCCGCACACTTCTGCTCCCAATTAAAAGGAAATTTTTACTACCAATTTTCAATTCACGCTTCTCGAAATCAAGCTCACCTTTTCCCGTACAAAAATCTACGCCCCTATTTCCCTCGTGTGGAAGATTGAGATCGGTACGTAAAAAAAGGTTCATATTGCTCATTTAGTAGACCAAAAATAAAATTTAGCCCTAAAAGATTTAAACACTCCTGTTACGGCCCCTAGCTTTTTTCCCATTGTCCTAAATGCGTCTTACTAACTCCAGGTTTTAGCATAAAATTGTAGCGCCTGTGCTACAGTAGTTTCCTAACTTTTTCCCTCTATGCTCACTTCCAGTAAATTTTTTCACTTTCTCATCTCCCAAATCGTACCAGGTATAACATCGTATTTGCTAGTTTTTTGCTCGACGCGGGGTTGCGACGAACTTGCCCGTTTGGGTCCTCTTATCCTTCTCCGCCCCTTTTTTAGCAAAAAAACCCAAATTGCTAATGCCCCTTCTTTTTACAGTACAGCAAATGGGGATGTCCGAGTCTTTTTTGCTAGGCTTATCGCCACCCTCGGCCTAAAAAACGTTTTTCTTCTTTTACGACAATCGCTTGTAAAGGCCCTTTTTTCCACAGCCCTAAAAATTTCCGATCGCTTGTCGATTACCCCGAAAAAATGCCCCCCCCGGCTTGCTCTCTCGGTCGACGGTACTGACCGTTACAGATGGTTCAGTGCCTCGGCGAAATAGTAGCATTTTATACCGACCTGGACTCCCCTTACCCTGGAGCCCCCCGTGAAAGCCGCGACAAATCTGCGCTCCGCCCCCCGTTGTTACGGTCTGAACGGGATCCGCTACTTTCCGATCGTCTTCGATTCAATTTTTTTTCAACGGTCGGCAAAACTTCCCCGTCTCCCCCCTTGCCCCGACGGGGTTTGCAACTGGCATAATAAAATTGGGCTGGTTGACGCGACCTGAACCTAGCAAACAATCCTTTCAAAGTCCGCGTCGAAAACGTTGGTTCCCGAAGGGTTGATTCTGCTTAAAAATGCTGCAGCCCCCACCCTCTAGCTTAAGGCTTTTAATTTTTACTTTTCAGCCTCTGCCAACAAACCCAAAACCGGGGCCCTATAACTTGGTTCAAAAATCCTGACTGCCACGTCCGAGGGCCCCTTCTCCCAGGGCTTGATTAGGTTCCCCACAGTGAGGTCCTTTATATATGAACGTCACTAGGTTTTCCCCCTGTTGATGTTTATTGTAAATTAGGTTTACTTTTTTCATCCTTTTTCAACCTAGCACCTCGCTCTGAGAGCATTCACCTCCTCCTGAGTTACCAACTCCCTGTGTATAGGGTCTGGGGAGATTTTGGTTCCCAATTAAATTAAAAAATTTCTAACACAATCAACAGGTTGGATACCAAGTTAGTTCAGTAGACTCTCTACTGGTAACTAGCCCCCACATGCAAGATAATATGTAGACCCACCATGTTCTTCTTTTAGGGACTGCCATGTTCCCCAAAACACGTCTCTCAAGAAAAATAGTCCTCTGCGGGTTCTTTTATTTTTGTAAAAAAAAAATTCCGGTATGCGCTGCCACCAAATGTAGTCCGCAAAATTTACAATCAATAATCATATGTTAATTGGTTTGATCAATAAGTTTTGGTACCTTTCGACTACTTTACTTGAAAGGGTATGTTTGGAGAGTATGGGTTTTTTACCATAAAAACATGTAAACGTGTAAAAGAACTACATTTAATAAAACCGACTTTTTACTTACACGATTATGGTTTTAACTATGAAATTCATTCCCTATCCTGGAAACACTTCCCTACTTCAAAAATGGCTGAGATAATAGAGAGAGCCAAACCCGGCCACTTCATGTAGTGACTGGTAACACATTCCTTAATTGTCACTACTGGACCGTGGCTACAGTCATTGGCTAGTTTTTAATTAGGCTCATTCACCGGCCCAATAAGAGATCAGCTGTTTCCCGAACTGTCCGATGGTGATTTGACATTACTACTGCCTGTAAGAATGCCAGTCAGCAAAATTGTTATTAACCCTGCGTAATGAATGGGTTGCACTTTGCCTGCCAGTTTTAGAGACAAAGGCTTTTTAATTAACTTACAGTTATAACCCAGAACTAAAAACCCCAAACAATAAAAAATTCTGATATTTATTTATGGATTTAAATGTGACACCAATCATTGTGTACTAAATGATGATTGGTTTTTTTATTATATTATGTTGGATATTTCCAATCCCAAAATCGATGGGAAAACGATATCCAATCAATAAAAAGTGAAATAGAAACCCGATTTCACTACGTATTATATTTTTAAAATGCATGGGTATTAAAAATTTGTCAACCATGAATGCCCCCCCTGTTCTAAATGTATACGGAATTTAAAACCCACTTGACAAATGGCTTGGACATTTACTGTGGCCAATCTAAACGCGCTATTCTTTAACCACGAACCAAATGTAACTTTTTTAAAAACCTCAACTATTTCCACAAAGTCCAGTCTTCCCGTAAGTTAATTCTTCGGAAGTTTTTTATTGTGGGTTTTTTTTCAAAACCCCGCGGATTACTAAATTTATCAAACTAAAATGCACCCCCGGGGAAATTTCAAATAGTTTTTATTGAGCAGACGAAACTATAGGCTCTGTGCTGCCCAGTAAAACAAAGAAAAATTTGAATCTCATCAAGCAACCAAAAGTGACCAATGACTCCGTGCTAATATGCGGTAAAATCCCAAAAGGTGGAACTCACATTACCAGAGCTCACCCTGAAACAACGGACCGATAACTGCTAAATATCAAACCAATAGTGAAAATCAAAGTACTTTAAAAGACGACAATAATACGCAGGCAGGAAAAACCCTCTGTAAATCAAAAAAGTGAGAAAAATGTAAAAATCCATGCGAGTTAGATAAAGGGTTCACAAATTTTGAAGAGAATATCACCCAAGAGAGATTTGAGGTATGTGTCATAGAGTTTTCTGAATTTCTGTCTAGTGCTATTACGTTACTTCCTGGCCCAAAACACCCTGCCACGCGATATTATAACGCTAGGAAAAATGTCAAATATAAATCCGATCAGAGATCTTATAGTGATTCAACTAACCCAGAAAGAAAATCTAGACGAGAAAGAGACAAGCGTAGGGAAAACTATCACTATCAAAAGGCACAGTACTATTATTACAACCAACGGCGTAAAGCATTGAACATGATTATCAAAAGTGATGATCCAAGATGCAAAATTGCTAGTTCAACTTTACACGGTGCTTTTAGGGATAGATATTCTGTACCTAACGGTAGAAAACGCGAGAATTACCCGAAAAAAACTACAGATGAAGAGCAGCACTTCAACAATAGCCTTTTCTCTAGTATTATAACACCTAAAGAAGTAAGTGACGCTACAAAATCCATGCGAATTGATACAGCTCCAGGACCCGACAAGGTTATCATGCGGATTGTTAAATCGGAGCGAGTGATAAAAATACTTGCACGCATCGGTTCGATAATCGATAATGCTAGAGAACGGATGGGTTCCCGCTTGTTTCAAACTTGCTCGAACAATTCTCATATACAAGGGTGGTGATGTTAATAGTCCTTCAAATTGGAGACCAATTACTATTTGCTCCGTTTTACGTAGAGTTATTGAAAGGGTGATTGATAAACGAGTAAAGATCTACATAGAATTTAATCAGCACCAACGTGGTTTTACCCGCTCTCCTGGAACCTACATTAACACGTCAATTGTAAACGGTGTTCTTAGTCGTGCAAAACGTTTAAAAGAAAATGTTACGCTTATATTCCTTGATATAACAAAGGCCTTCGATAATATTGGACACAGTCATTTAGAATCGACTATTCAATCTTCTCCAATACCTGAGAAGTTGAAAGCTCTGCTCATTGAATTTCAAAAAGGCAATTCAACACAAATAGACGCCAACAATGAAAAGACTAAGAGTATCTTATTAAATCGAGGAGTAATGCAAGGTGCTCCATTGTCTCCTACCATATACAATCTTGCCACAGATCATATCCTGGATGAACTGTCTGAACCCGATGTAACAAACACGTATGGGTTTCGTCTAGTTGACGAATTAGATTGTCTTTCAATTATGGGGTTTGCTGACGACCTAGTGTTAATAGCCAAGGATGAAGACTCAGCTAAAATCCTTTATCAAATGGTATGCACAAGAACTACTGAATTAGGGCTGGAACTCAACCATAGCAAATCTTTTGCGATAACCATAAATAAAGGAAAACTTATAAGTTCCGAATGGCGAGACGCACTAAAAATGACATGTAATGTGGCTCCAGTTCGAGTTCTCCATGGCAGAAGAATGAACGGTAACCGTTGTCGTCGTTGCGATAGCGAGATAGAAACCCTTCCTCACGTTCTTGGCTTCTGCAAACATGGAGAGTTACTTAGGAACAGTCGTCATAACCATGTCCGGTCTCTAATCGCCAATAAATTTCGGAAACTAGGCTGGGAAGTAGCTGAAGAAGTGAACGGCTTGTCTGCACTTGGAAGTATTCGGCGGATCGACATCATTGCAGTTAATTCAACTACAAGGGAAGGTTTCATACTTGACCCGACGATACGCTTTGAACGCAGTTGAGATCAAGCTGAACAAGTCAACACTGAAAAACAGGACATATACCGACCAACAATACCATACTTTGCAGACAAATACCATGCAAACCCAATACATGTCATCGGATTGTTTGTTGGTGCAAGCCAAAGTTTTTTGTTGATTTTTGCAACACTTTTAAGTAAGGCAAAACACTGATACAAGACGTATCGATGGTGGCATTGAAAGGTTCCATTTCCATTCTTAGGAATCACCTTTATGGCCTAAACATGTAATTTTTAATTGTATTATTATGACTAATTTCTTGAATTTGTCTTTAAATTTTAAACCTTTTTTAATTGTTATAAATCAATGAATGTTATTTTTATTCTGTGTCCTTGTGGCAATTGTATTTGTACAACAGAGTTTTGTTTTGTTAAAAAAATAAAAGATCTCTCTCTTAACATAATTGTTAATTGGCAGTAATATTCTGTAGTGTGATTTTGATTTATTTTTAACTCTGAGTTTTAATTCTATTTCTTATTCTAGAGTTCTAAAATTTTACCTAATTCTAATCTGCTATCTTAGTGTTATACATCTGGTTGTATGTTTGTGTGATGCTTGTTTGAATTTGTGTACATTTTTGTGTTGGTGTATCATCAGGGATTTTACGTAATTTTTTCTTATATCATAGATTTTGCTATCTTGGAAAGTCAAAGTATCTAAAGTAACGAGATATATTGTTAGATCATGTAATGTATGTAGGGTATTGTGATGGTTTGTTAAGCATTGATCTTAGTATTTTTTTTTTGTTGAGTGTATAAGGGCTTTTGGTAAGTTTCGAGCGCATTTCCCCAGACTATAATTCCATACTGTAAGTATGATTGCACTAGGCTATAGTAGACTACTTTAAGGGTGTGGAAGTTAATTATGTTTTTAAGTCTGCTGAATTTGTAACCTATTTTTCTTATCTTCTATATGATTTCTAGAATGTGAGTTTTCCATTTAAGGGCACTATCAATGGTTTATAAATGGTATAGATATAATCAATAATGGATATTATTTCAATAATCGAAAACCAAAATTCATTATCGATTATCGAAATATAGAATAATTCGGCAATGGTGGCACGAACTTAACTCTAAAGACCGAGATTATCTCACGTTGTGCCATTCACTGGCTGGGCTGATGGTGTCACACTCGAGATTTATGTTTGGAATTGACCTATCAGCCGATAACGGAAGAAAAACACATGACATTAAAGACAGCCAGGCAGTAAACGGAACGTGATTGTTTTGTTTAGACTTACACTTGAAACACTTGAGGTTCCACTTATAGGTCGGAACAGGCTTTGTTGGTGATATCGATATTATCGATAATATCGATTTGATAATGACATTAACATTTTGATAATCGATAATGAAAAAAGTATCGATGTGCATCCCTACTTTAGGCAACTATTTAGAGACTTTTTTGTAGATTTTTGGATGAGCGCAGCAAAGACTTCAATTTCAAACCCTGAGAAAAATAGCTTAGGTGTTCTTTTTGTCTGTTTGTTTGCATTCTACCGGGCCAAGGGCATATGCAATCTTGATGAAAATTTCAGGGGACCTTTCACATACCTACACACTTACAAATCACGTAACTTAGATATTTTAGGATTTTGGGGACAATTGAAGAAATATTTGTCATGAAACTGTCAAACATTTACGAATGCAATAGTTTGTGATATTTGGCCCACGACCGGGCAAACGGATACCCCAATCTTGATTAAACTGTATGGGAACGTTCAAAATCACTGGATTTAGATGTGTTATGAATTGAAATTATGAAACACAGTAATCATTGGACAAAAAAAATCAACCATTAAAGCTCGTCCATTAACGTGTCTGGAAAAAGCATTCGCGGAGCGGCCTAGTAGGAGACTAATGCAACTATATTTAGGTAAGACATGCAGTGGAAGCCCTGGACATAATTTGTGTAGTAAATGTAAATACCTTATCCTTCCCCAGATGGGAAATATAAATGTAACGTCAATGTGATATGTGAATTCCTTTCCAATTTCCAGGGATGATGGGGTGCACGAGGGGAAAGAGTTCCTCATTCAAACTTTATTAGACCCAAGAATTTTCACAAATGAAACAAAGACGCTTGCCCAGACTATAAAAATCGTAAGAGATGGGATCAAGAGATTGTCCGTCCTACACGACAAAGGCTATGTACATGGCGATATTAAGACTGCAAACATGTTGTTGGGCAGAGATGATGACTCTGATCAAGTAAGACATTCTACCATCCCGTAACAACATCTTTAAAGGCTTGGCAAAATAGAATTTGCAACTATTAATTTAAACCTAATACTTTATCATTCATCATTCACATTCAAAATTATAATTTTTTTGTCACACATGGCCAAGAACTATCTGGTTGTGTAGGAAATCAAATTGGGACCGATCGGGAAAAGTATCCTAGGCCTAAATAGTGATGTGAGCCGAGAAATTTCACCGGAGAAGTTTCTTGAGAACAAGAATTTTCTCCGAGAAATTATCCAAGGTCGGAGAACAGGGAGAAATTTTTAAAGCTATTACTTTAATTTAATTTACGATAACATATGCATGGAAAACAATAAAAATAGTCCAATTGGGGTTGGCAAAAAAGAGAAGTATTATAGACCAGGAGCCAGACCCTGTGGATTTTTTTTTCGTTCACCCCACTTAACATCTCAAATCTGACTTGACCACGTGTTAGTATGCACCTTATGAAACAGCCCCAGGTAGTTCGTCACTTCGAATTGTGGTATACGTTTTCTTTTAGAGGCCATTTTGTTTTTGAATGTGCAATCATTGAAACGCTTACTCTCTACTGTCTTAAAAAAGTACATAACTCGGAACTCGGTTTAACCGATTTTATTTTTTAAAACACCGATTTGTAGGTAACTGTATGCTTTCCATATTATATGCAATCAATTTTTAATAAACATATGATTTCATTGTTTAAAATTCCAGACACGGCAAAAATAGTGTAAATAATTTCACTAAAATGTGATTCAAGCATAGATTCGACACATTTTTTTGGTTGCTAGCAAGATGTTCCTTATACTTGATTATGATTTAAAAAATATATTCATGAACTAAACTAATAAAATGTATAGATTTTTTTGAGTTTTAGATGATACGCGTTGAAGGATGAGCATTTTCAGTGGATTGAGCGCTATTTAACTAGGTTTTTAATCAACTTCATTTCGTCAATGTTAGCATAGAATTATATTTTGAAAGTAATTTCAACCAACAATACAAGAAAATGGTAAAATATAATGATACTAACAATGTATTTCGAAGATATTTTTCATAATAGTTAATTTTACAGGATTTTCAGTTTCAAAAGTGGAAAAAGTGAAAAAGTGCTCTTTTCACGTGATAAATTTATTTGGTTGCACTTAAATTCTTTGAATTTTCTTATATTAGAGATTTTAAAGGTTCTCTGAAAACTTTATCCAATTCGTAGCAGTTGTTTGTCCCGGAAAGCGAAAAACGAACTATAAAGTGTACAAATAATAGAAAAATATCTTAAAATTGATATTTGATGACACATCTTTACTTGTTTTGCAATAAATAACCTGTCATGTTGTAATATTTATATATGTACTTTAAAGTGGTGTGACTATGATAGTATTGTATGATTATCTCGCAAAAATGTTCCATTGTTTGGCCAATTGGAACCATTGTTCCAAGGATAGAGGCGGCTTTAAGCTTAACAATCGCGCAAATCTAGAAGAAAGCATACGAATAAGATAGAAGAAATAGATGGCCCCAAGTTGCGATCCTGTAACTTTCTTACTAATTGGATTAATTATAATTAATTAATAAATTAAACCCAAAAAAACATACATTGAATCAAGAGACTACACTGTCGACATTGGTATCAAATAAAGCCCATTGAACAAGAATAAATATCAGAAAAAGTATGTGAGCTAGCTAATTGATTAATTTCCCAATTAACTACACTTTTAAAAAAATTCTTCTTAAGTCCTGTATACCTAAATGTCTACCAAATGGCCTAAGATGTTCCCACTTTAATAACATCATGCCAATAATTTCGAAATGTTATGTGCCTAAGCGAAATTATTATAATTGATAGATTAATAGATTTGTGAAGTTGAATAACAATTAGCCTTCAAAAGTTTGTTAATAACTAGGAGAATGGTCAGAAATCATTTAAAGAAAATAATAAATAGTTAGGAATTTCCGCTTTTTCACTAAAACATAAATTAGAAAAAATATGACTGTTACTTTGGGTCCCTGTTAAGTTCCACTGCATTGTTAAAAAAAGAGTTATTTTGTATAAGAAGTCTAAGTTTTCTTGCTGTTTCCTAGCAGCAATACAATGATGGGAAAATGTTACTATTGTTATTAAATAGATAAATAAATTGTATTTAGAGTCTACCCACTCAGTTATATAACTGCAATTTTCAGTGGGGGACAGTAAATCAAAGCGGACCAGCCAACCAGGTAGGTCCCGACGCAATCGACGATCGATTATTATTATTATTATTAATATAAGTTTTTTAAGCATAAGCCCGCCTTAAGGACATACTTATTGATTCATAGCAGTTGTCGAAAAAGTTTGTCCCGACTGGGTTCGAACCCAGAACTCCGGCTTAACGTGCCATAGCTCTACTAATTAAGCTACCGGGACCACAGAACAAATCTTTACGAAACTGCTATTTTGTTGTTGTGACTGTTGACTTTCATGACATGCCATATGACATTTTTGTTCTGTGGTCCCGGTAGCTTAATTAGTAGAGCTATGGCACGTTAAGACGGAGTTCTGGGTTCGAACCCCAGTCGGGACAAACTTTTTCGACAACTGCTATGAATCAATAACTATGTCCTTAAAGCGGGCTTATGCTTAAAAAACTTATATTAATAATAATAATAATATGAAAATCGATCGTCGATTGCGTCGGGCCTACCAGGTTGGCTTGGTCGCTTTGATTTACTGTCCCCCACTGAAAATTGCAGTTATGTATAACTGAGTGGGTAGACTCTAAATACAATTTATTTATTTAATAATAATAGTAACATTTTCTCATCGTTGTATTGCTGCTAGGAAACGGCAAGAAAACTTAAACTTCTTTTACAAGATAACTCTTTTTTAACAATGCAGTGGAACTTAACAGGGACCCAAAGTAACAGTCATATTTTTTTCTAATTTATGTTTTAGTGAAAAAGCGGAAAATTCCTAACTATTTATTATTTTCTTTAAATGATTTCTCACCATTCTCCTAGTTATTAACAAACTTTTGAAGGCTAATTGTTATTCAACTTCACAAATCTATTAATCTATCAATTATAATAATTTCGCTTAGGCACATAACATTTCGAAATTATTGGCATGATGTTATTAAAGTGGGAACATCTTAGGCCATTTGGTAGACATTTAGGTATACAGGACTGAAGAAGAATTTTTTTTAAAGTGTAGTTAATTGGGAAATTAATCAATTAGCTAGCTCAAATACTTTTTCAGATATTTATTCTTGTTCAATGGGCTTTATTTGATACCAATGTCGACATAGTCTCTTGATTCAATGTATGTTTTGGTTAATTTATTAATTAATTATAATTAATCCAATTAATAAGAAAGTTACAGGATCGCAACTTGGGGCCATCTATTTCTTCTATCTTATTCGTATGCTTTCTTCTAGATTTGCGCGATTGTTAAGCTTAAAGCCGCCTCTATCCTTGGAACAACGGTTCCAATTGGCCAAACAATGGAACATTTTTGCGAGATAATCATACAATACTATCATAGTCACACCACTTTAAAGTACAATATATAAATATTACAACATGACAGGTTATTTATTGCAAAACAAGTAAAGATGTGTCATCAAATATCAATTTTAAGATATTTTTCTATTATTTGTACACTTTATAGTTCGTTTTTCGCTTTCCGGGACAAACAACTGCTACGAATTGGATAAAGTTTCAGAGAACCTTTAAAATCTCTAATATAAGACATTCAAAGAATTGAAGTGCAACCAAATAAATTCATCACGTGAAAAGAGCACTTTTCCACTTTTTCCACTTTTGAAACTGAAAATCCTGTAAAATTAACTATTATGAAAAATATCTTCGAAATACATTGTTAGTATCATTATATTTTACCATTTTGCTTGTATTGTTGGTTGAAATTACTTTCAAAATATAATTCTATGCTAACATTGACGAAATGAAGTTGATTAAAAACCTAGTTAAATAGCGCTCAATCCACTGAAAATGCTCATCCTTAAACGCGTATCATCTAAAACTCCAAAAAAGCTATACATTTTATTAGTCTAGTTCATGAATATATTTTTTAAAATCATAATCAAGCATAAGTAGCATCTGCCGAGCAACCAAAAAAATGTGTCGAAGCGATGCTTGAATCACATTTTAGTGAAAATTATTTACACTATTTTGCCGTGTCTGCAATTTTAAACAATGAAAACATATATTTATTAAAAATTGATTGCATATAATATGGAAAGCATACAGTTACCTACAAATCGGTGTTTTAAAAAATAAAATCGGTTAACCGAGTTCCGAGTTATGTACTTTTTAAGACAGTAGAGAGTAAGCGTTTCAATGATTGCACATTCAAAAACAAAATGGCCTCTAAAAAAAAACGTATACCACAATTCGAAGTGACGAACTACCTGGGGCTGTTTCATAAGGTGCATACTAACACGTGGTTAAGTCACATTTGAGATGTTAAGTGGGGTGAACCAATTTCGTTAATATCGCTCCTACAGGATTTAGCTCCTGGTCTATTAGGACGTACCCGAATTTAGCTAACCTGTCTCCATGGGAATATGGAAAGCGATTGTGTGCCATACACTTCGACGACAGGCAATTTGTTAATGCGAATAAAATACGGTTCAATTAAATGATCTGCCAAGCGAATGGAAGTCCGCCAGTAAAAACTGTGACGCTCAAGAAAATGCATTATTTGCCAGATCAGAATTTGAATTGCATGTTATGCTTAGGCCTACACCCACTCAGGAGTCAGGATGTGAAACTTTTACGAGGTAAGTAAGCCTTACAAGGCCTATAGGCCTACACTTTTAATATTGCCTTGATTTGAAAAATAAAAAATTATGTATATAAGTAGGCCTAGAATAGGCACAACTGTTGGTCTACATTTTTCTTCAATTATTAGATGCAAATGGTCGGGTAAAATATTTGCGCTGTCGAAAGAGGATCTGTAAGGGCCGTGGTACATTTAACTATGGTAATAACGTATTCAATATCAAATCAAACCATAACCACGATGCCGACGACAATCGTGAACTTGTGTCACCGCTTATGGAGTCCATGAAACAAAGGAGCCAAAGAGAAACCACCCCTTTTCTACAAATTTTTCGGGAGGAATGCCAGAGGTAAGTAAAATGATCTACATTACATAATAATTTAAGACTACTCGATACACGGTTTGCATGCCGGCCAGTAGGACAGCTTCCTAAAGCAGCCCCTCGTGTAGGCTAATTTGGCAACCTTCAATAAAATTGGATTTGGATTTGATTGGATATTGCTTAACGTCTCATATTTATGCAACTTGGCTAATCGAGACGAAGGGAGGGACGTAAGGGATGACGCGGGGGGACAAGGGGTGGACAGGCCTGTGCTGGTCAGAACCAGCCAGAAGCATATGGGGAGGGCAGGGGTTCCTCCACGTCGTGGTCGTCTCCGTCTGAGTCATCATCCGTCCGTGTTTTATTTTTATTTTATTTTATTATTTGTTCCGTAACACATTCATTGTTTAAATGTATCACGAGGATGGCAGAAAAGAGCAGAGCTCCAAACACACTTGGTGACTGCCAACCTTATAACAATAAATATAATAAAAGATACCAACATTATTACAATCATTAGTAAACCTATAAAATATAGAAAATAAGTAAATAAATATACACTTCAATGAATTACTATAAAAATGAATCAGTAAAAAGAAACTGCAGAATTAACTTTGTAATGCAAAAACATGTGTGCTTAGGGCAGATTTAAAAGAGTCTAATGAGCGAATCTCCCTTAACTCCAAAGGAAGAGCATTCCATTCATTACAAGTCCTGTAGTAGAAGCCATTTTGGTAAGCTGTTGTTCTTGCAAATGGAGGCTTGAGAATTAATCCTCTACCAAGTTCTGCTCCTCGACTACAGACTTGCAATCTTGCATATGGGTCCAGATCAATAGTACCGTGTAACATTCCCCATAGAAATTGCAGTTCTACTTTTTTCCTGTAACTTTCTAGCAATGGAATGTCTAAAGATGTACGTCTTGCAGTAGCACTGTCACTTTGAAATTTTGTCCTTGCAGCTATAATGCGCGTTGCTCGACTTTGTACACGCTCCAATTTTGTTTTGTTATAATCTGATGTGGGATCCCATGCTGGACAGGCGTAAAGGAGATGAGGTCTCACTAATGCTAAGTATACAGCCCGTTTAATACTGACGTGAGCATGATGAAGGTTTCTTGCTACAAAATAGAGTTGTCTGGAGGCTTTAGCTCTTACTATTTCAGTATGCGTATTCCATTTTAGATCACTAGTTATTGTGATACCCAATAACTTGACACCATTCTTTTCCAGTATTGGCAAACCGTTTATTTGGTAACTGCAACGCAATGGGTTCTTAGATCTAGAGAATCTGATGAATACACTCTTTAAAGGGTTCAGCTTCATTCCATTTTCAACAGACCAAGTGTTTATATTGTCCAAATCGGTCTGGAGTGCATCAGTGTCATCTTTCGTAAATATTTTCCTATAGATCGTGCAGTCATCAGCAAATTGGTTTATTTCTGAGGAAACGCTTTGGGGTAAATCCATCATCGTCCGTCGGGGAGGTAATCAAAGGGAAGGGACGTTGATTGGAATAATATTTTTTAAATTTTCCAAGGTGGGATTACTGTCAAAACAGAGAAGGCCTACAAGATGAAATGTGTGTCCCAGAAACATGGAACGTTTAGAACAAGGCGATTATATAAACCAATTTTAAAAAATCAAATTAAACAACCCGGATCAATTATTTAACTACCCTAGAATGACGAGCACACAATTCGACCAACTTCTCAAAATGACATATAGCAGCCTTTTGAAAAGGAGTCGCATGGAATTTATAACACCAAAAGAAAAGCTTGCATTAACATTGAAGTAAGTAAGACTAACTTTATGGACGCCCCTTCTTAGGGCAGACTCAACATACAAACTTTTATATGCATTGTTCAATTATGTATCGATTTATATTTATTTACACATTTTTTTAGGTTTTCGGCACACGGAGGAAGTATAAATAAATAAAAATAAAAATAATTGTATTTAGAGTCTATCCACTCAGTTATATAACTGATTTTCAGTGGAGGACTTTAAATCAAAGCGACCAAGTCAACCCTGTAGGCCCCGATGCAATCGACGAGTGAGCGATAACCAACCAAAGATCAATATTTTTAATAGTAAATATAGCAATCAGTGGTATGGACAGTGCGAACACCCGCCAATTAACGCCAGAATCAACAAAGCCGATTCAGAACAACTGAGAATTTACTATGTGCTTCGTTGCTAGGACGGCTCCAAAGTCACCGTTTACAAACTCCTAAGACAAGAACTGATGGACTTAAGTCCAAATCAGAAGTTAAAAAACTACTGACGTTAGCGGGAATCGAACCCTGGACCTTCTGCATTGGAAGCAGATACGCTAACAACAAGACCAACGAGCCACACAATTAATATGCACAATATGCAGTCACTTGCTTGTCAATATCGAATGGGAAAATCCACCGTCTGTAACATCATAAAAGAAACCTGCAATGTCTTCTGGGATGTTTTGGCACCAACTTAGCTTCGTGTTCCAGACGAGAATGAATGGAAAACATTGCTCACGAGTTCGAAGCTGTATGGAACACGCCGTCATGTGTTGGTTCTATCGATGATAAACACATTAATATTCAGTGTCCAGTGATTCTCTTTACTTTAATTATAAGGGGACATACAGCATGATACTGATGGCAGCATGTGATGCAAATTATAGGTTTACACTTGCTGACATTGCAATTGAAGACGGAGATGTGGATGGGGGCATGGATGAGGATCTTCATGACGATCTGGAGGCAGCTGAGACAATTGACGAGATCGAAGACCCAACTTACGAGATCGAGAAGCCCGCATCACGGGCTATATAGTAGCGGAAAAGTTGGGCGCAAACTGTAAGTTTGATGATTACGTCAACATTGACAAAGTAGCAATGGTTTGCGAGGATGTGGGTGATGAAGGGTTGATTTATGCCGTAACCAACTCTGGTGAAAATAAGGCCGAAAATGATAAGAGACGAAGAAATCGCCGATGCATTCGATTACATTGTGAACTTTTTAACCATCTGGGGCTAGATGACGGAAAAATCTAGTCAACTTGGCTGAATATAGGACATCAACAAGATTTTGGGCAAGAGATGCCATTTGGAACACAGCAAAGAACACTACGCTACTTATTTGGTGGCAAGGACTTTGTACGACGCAGCCACTCTCCCCAGTCGCTTCTAGACTTTTAAGCATTCCGCCTTCGTCAGCTGCGTCAGAGAGGAATTGGTCTATATTTGGGGCCATTAACACACACAGTCCCGGAACAGATTGACAGCTGCGAGAGTCCAAAATTTGGTTGCCATCAAAAGCCACTTGATTTCAAAAGAGATGCAAGAAGGCCAGAGTCGTAAACAAGTCGGAGGTTATGAAGATGCTACAGAAGTTGATGATCTCGTACTTGAAGATTCGGATGCCGATGAAGAAGTGGGGGTGGGTCAAGCCTCGGATTCCGAATCGGACTACAACAAGGATGCTAACAGTACCACTGAGGATGCCATTGAAGACCAGGAATTAGTTGACTGAAAGATGAAGATTGAAGATGATTGATTCAGTGTAGAGAGAACCAGATGTGTATACTGTATAGCATTTTTAATTGCCATTTTATCTTTGTAGCTTCTATTTTTCAAAAACTTGTGTAGGCCAGAGGGCTAACTTCTAAGTTTTTATCTTATTGTAACATTGTCATACTGTGGTGTAATTGACATACATTCTTTTGCAAATTGCAACTGTTAAGTCGCTGAAAGCTGTGCGGAATAACCACTTGCTAACAGCAATTTTTTTTAAACGGCTATGTGGACTGTCGATAGCCCCGAACGGATGTATGAAGCGCTCCTTTCACTGTTTTCTTTCAAACCTGTAGAGAAAGAGCTAAAAATGTATCGGGAGGATTGTACAACGGAAATCAGCAGATGAACATTTCCAGATGAAGAGCAGTTGAGGAATGTAAGTAAGTATATTTTATTCATTTGACTGATACAGAGAAAAAATATGAAACTTCCACATATTCTCTAAATAGAGAGATATGTGGAGTGAAATGAATAAGGTGGTTCTAAGATTCAGTTTAACAGAGGTTCCTTCGGGAGATTTTTTCTACATGAGGCAGTTATGGGTTTTCCCATTTTGTATTCACGAGGCAAGTACAGGACGAAGTTATTTTTATATGTACGATGAAACAGTAGGAAGAAAGGGTCAAATCGAGGTTGCTAGTTGCCAGAATAATTTTTTGGATAATCATTTAAATCCTAATGTTAAAGAATTATACATTTTTATTGACAACTGCGGAGCTCAAAATAAAAACCATGTCATGGCACAGTTTTTATACCTCGTAACAAGCCTTGGGAGATTTGATAAAATAACCCACAAGTTCCCTGAACATGGTCACAGTTTTTTGCCCTGTGATCGCAGCTTTGGGCTAGTTGAAAAAGAAAAAAGGAAGCGTGAAAGGGTTAACCTTCCCTAAGAGTGGGCCAACCTAGTAAGAAACACGTCAAAAAAATTGTTGTTATGGAGATAACGCCAAAGACCACATGGTTTTAGCCAATCACTTCTCATTCCCATGAGTTATTAAGATATGAAATAGCATTGTGTCCAACACAAACATAACTAAAATTATTGTTAATAATTTGTTTCAGATTTGTACATGGAATGGTTAACCAAGCAAAAATATAATTAAGAGGGACATCGGAATTATGCCTCCAAGCTGAATGCGTATCTATCATCTAAAATGAATGATAGCTGCCTGATTGTTCAAAAAGAAAAGGACATTGCAGTCAAGAAAAGCCTGGCAACGAAAAAGACTTTTAAAGCCAGTAAACCGCGGAAAGACTTAAAAAAACGCTTCTCTCATGACTGCAGTTTCTTCACCACCCGCACCATCATCCCCAATCATCCCATCACCATCAAATCCATTACCTCTCATAGGGCTTCATACATCACCACCAGCATCTACAAGCCAATTACATTACATAAACCACCCTATCAATAGCTACTCACGCTATTTTAGTTCTGGCACAAGTTATGCTCCAGACTATACATTACATCACATACCATTTCAACACCACCAGGGCCCTGCCAACTCATTTGCCAGGCCTTCCAATCAATCATCAACAACAACAACCAACCCAACAACAAGAGAGTCCCAATACTTTGTGACTCGTGTGTGGCTCGTTGGTCTTGTGGTAAGCGTATCTGCTTCCAATGCAGAAGGTTCAGGGTTCGATTCCCGCTAAAGTCACAAGTTTTTTAACTTCTGATTTGGACTTAAGTCCATCAGTTCTTGTCTTATGAGTTTGTAAACGGTGACTTTGGAGCCGTCCTAGCAACGATGCACATAATAAATATCAGAGTTGTTCTCAATCGGCCTTGTTGATTAAATAAATAAATAAATAAATAAATTTTATTTAGAGTCTACCCACTCAGTTATATAACTGATTTTCAGTGGGGGACTTTAAATCAAAGCGACCAAGCCAACCCTGCAGGCCCCGACGCAATCGACGAGTGAGCGATAACCAACCAAAGATCGATATTTTTAATAGGAAATATAGCAATCAGTGGTATGGACAGTGCGAACACCCGCGAATCAACGCCAGAATCAACAAGGCCGATTCAGAACAACTCTGAAATTTATTATGTGCTTCGTTGCTAGGACGGCTCCAAAGTCACCGTTTACAAACTTCTAAGACAAGAACTGATGGACTGAAGTCTAAATCAGAAGTTAAAAAACTTCTGACTTTAGCGGGAATCGAACCCTGGACCTTCTGCATTGGAAGCAGATACGCTAACCACAAGACCATATGTTCGCACTGTCCATACCAATGATTGTTATATATTTCCTATTAAAAATATCGATCTTTGGTTGGTTAGCGCTCACTCTTCGATTGTGTCGGGACCTGCAGGGTTGGCTTGGTCGCTTTGATTTAAAGTCCCCCGCTGAAAATCAGTTACATAACTGAGTGGGTAGACTCTTAATAAAATGTATTTATTTAATTTAAACGACCAATCGTCAAGGACAGTGTGCTTTTTTTGTTATGATGATCAAAATCCTTGAATGTAGAGCCAATTTGCAGTTATGTGTTGGGGGGGGGGGGGGGGGGGAACATTCTGGAAAATGCCAATGTCACGGAATGTGCTCGGGCCATTGTGGAAGCGATGAGCAAGTTGGAGATTACATTTCATCAAATAACAAGTGTTGTCACAGATTCTGCAAGATATGTGACGAAGTGTGTCGATAGTTTGAAAGTTCTATTTGGAGAAAACTAGTTCACGTGCAATGCTGGGCTCACTAACATTATCTTGACCGTCTAATATAGTAATTAACACAATACAATCATCGTCATTATCATACCTTTCTTCTATTCCCTCATTGTAGGAGATTCCGCATATCCGTTGACACCCTACCTTACGACGCCCTTACACAATCCTGTAACCGATGTGGAGAGGGCCTACAATGCCGCCAATATGAGGACTCGCTGCTCCATCGAGAGATCCTTCGGACTTTTGAAGAACAGGTTTAGATGTCTTGACGAAACTGGAGGCATACTTTGCTACTCGCCTCTAAGAGTATGCAAAATTGCGAAGGCATGATGTGTGCTGCACAATATGTGTGTAGATGCCAGGCTAGAATTCGAGATCGACGAAGCTCGTCTAGGCCGTTTTGCCGAGGATGAGATTGGAAATGGGCCACCACCACATCAGCAGGCTGGTGCAGGAGTCACGGCGCAACGACGACTCATTGAAAACCATCAATGGCTGCCACGACACAATTGAACGATGAAAGATGTTGCTTTCATCGGCAATTGCCCAAGTGTGATATCTATTTCCATCTTTAATACGGAGAACAGTGCCCGTTACATTACTATGTAACTGTATTATACTTGCAATAAAATGTATGTACTTCATTGCAGGCGGTGTGGAAAAAGCATATGAAGCTTGGACTTGGACCACTTGTGAAAAATGACACAAACACCAAAAGAGCGCTAAAAATGCTAATGGCATAAGCCCTTTTACCAGCCAACCGATTGCTGGATGGGTTAAGAGAAATAGAACTATTCATCACAGAAAATGAGTTGCTGCCCTGATGTAGCCTAGCCCAGCTAGCCCTAGTTATATTCTTATATTATATTCGTGTCTCAATTCACGGATTTTTTGTATTGAAAAACTATCAAACCAAACGCGAGATGTTTTTTAAAACAAAATAATTTATTTAATAATATTTGGGTGTTTTGTGTATTTCGTCAAGATACACTTTATCCCGCCCTTTATCCTTGGTACCAAGCGCTCCGCGTGAACCTCTTGTGTCCGCGCCGAGTTTTGTGTAACCCAGCATTCTATACCAGTGGGTGTATCGGACGTGACGAAGGAATGCAGTAATCACATGACCCACGCAACCTGAAGCGACGCGGTTCTGACGTCACGGCACGGCTGTGTTCCAGTCAATGGCCTACTAACCTAACCAACAAAGTTGCTCTCGCTTTCAGTGTTACTTTTTACAGTTACTTATTACACTTTTAGGGACTGGATAGGCCAGGCCTAGTTTTAAGTTTTAACTACGAGTAAAAAACGTGCTTTGTCCCCGACAAGAAGTCAGTTCCGTCAAAACGACAAACGCGAGTGGGATATTGAGTTTAAGTGGGCGAGTGAAGGTAATTCAGATACGACTGCGAAATGTGTGTACTGCAACTCTATTTTGAATGTTTCGTTGGGCGGCCTCAAGGACTTGCGTAGGCATGAGACTACAGATCTGTACAAAAGGAACGCGAAAACTGTACTAGGGAATTCCTCGATGAATAGCTTCGTCGTCAAAGACAACACGGGGGTTGTTGACGCGGAACTGTATTGGGCAAATTTTTTTGCCGAGAACTACTTACCGATGGCGCTATCGGATAATTTTTTGCCTTAGTTCCAAAAATGTTCCTGGACAACGAGATTAGTAAAAACTTCCGATGTCGACGCACGAAAACAAGTCAACTAATTGAGCAAGTGCTGTGCACAAATGTCAAAGACGACATCATTTCTAAAATGCGGGAATCGCATTTTACATTGTTAATTGACGAGTCCATGGACAATTTTTTGATTGGATATTGCTTAACGTCTCATATTTATGCAACTTGGCTAATCGAGACGAAAAGAGGGACGTAACAAAGCTGTGCTCCGGCAAATGGTTATAATGGCGCGCATGTTTGGAGAATGTTGTGTGGAAACACATCTATACAAACTCGTCGCTTTTGAAGGCGCTGCCACAGGGGAAAACTTGTTCAATGTGGTGGGCCAGGCTTTTGAAGATAACATTTCTTGGGATAACTGTATAAGTATGTCATCCAATTGTGCCAAAGCTATGGTAGGCGAATTTAATTCAGTGCTGTCTAGAGTTAAACAACAACAGGCAAACCTGTGGTTTTTACACTGCACCTGCCATGTTGCCCATCACGCCGCTTCTCACGCGTGTAATCAACTTCCAGATGTGTTCGAACAGTTTACGAGAGATACATACACATTTTATAAAACCTCAGGTAAACGGCAAAGCGATTTTCGTGAAATTCAAAGTAGTGTTGAAGTTAAACAAAACAAAATTTTACGTCCGCGCTTCACCAGATGGTTGGCAATGCACCAATGTGTGGATTGGTTTCTGTAGCAGTGGCCTACGCTTGTTGAATACTTCCAACACAAAAATTGACGAGAAGGAGGGTAAATCTGAGTCAGTGCGTCGCATCAAGGACAGACTTAATTCAGATTATGCAAAATTGTATTTTCTGTTTTTGCAAGCTGTCCTACCAAGGTTCACATTAACACTTTATTTCAACGCGAACGCCTATTCATTCATAAACTGTACAAAGAAATGTGTACTCTACTTCGGCAATTTATTGCCAGTTTTGTGCAGTTCCAAGCAATCCAATCAAGTGACTTCTGCAATAAGAAGATGAACTACAGTTGCCAAAATCAACTGACAGACCTTGGTCTGTTTGTTGGAAACAAGACAAGAAAGAACACTGCTTGAATCTGGCAACTTGACAACTGAAGAAAAAGCAGAATTTTACCTCCCAAGTCCAAGTCCGAGATGGGAACAGCAGAAATGTATCGTTTACTCCCATTTAATGACAAAGTTTTTGAAAAATATTTCAAAAGTTGATCCAAACGAAAAATCATCTGGTGACTGGGCAAAATTGAAGCTCTGGTGAAAAGATTTCCTAATGTGATAAGTGATGAGGAAATGGACGCCTTGAAACTCTGAGTTTATGTGTATCAGTGTGGCTGATGACATAGATGTGTACTGGATCAAGGTCTCAAAAACTAAAGACTTTCCCACTCTCTGCAAACTTGTTAAAAGTCTGCTAATTTTGCCACATAGCAATGCAGCGGTTGAAAGGGTGTTCAACACACTAACACTAATAAAACCCTCTCATCGGACATCATTATCGTCAGATATGTTGAATGAATGGTCTAACCATCTATAGGCCTATACCCACTGTAAAACGACTCATCCTTTGTTCGAAAGTTGTTCCAACCAAATCCATCCTCTTACTCATCCAATTATCTACACCTACCCAGCAAACACAAGCGTGCGGGGAGACACCGGTATTGGTCCTGGCACTCTGGGCAGCGTGCGGGCTACGGGCTGCGTCGGGTGCTTAGCTCAGGGCGTCGTACGGGGCCCGGCCGGGCAAATTTTGGTAATATAGCCGACCTAGCCCGTTAGCTTCCCGGCCGTAGCCTGTACATGCCCCGTGAATGAATTTCTTCGTTCCGCCCAGTCATTAACCGTACGGGCATGCAAACATTCCCTTGGCTGCCCGGGCGTTCAACGGCCGTAGTCAGTACATGCCCCGTGAATGTATTTCTTTGTTCCCCCCATTCATTACCCGGACGGGCCCATGCAATGTAACTGTTCCATTAGCTGCCCTGCACACTAACCAAGACACAAAATGAATTCTGTTCTTGTTTAACAACTCGTTAGTATATTCCTCTACAATGAATTTTTGGATGAGCGCAGAGCGTAGCGAGCGAAGCAAAGATTCCATTTCAGTACACTGGAAAAAAATATGGAATGTTTAGTTTGTTTTTTTTCGTTTTTTTGTATTTTTGGCTGTTTGTTAACACGATTCCGGCTAAACCGATACTCCAATTGTGATGAAATTTTGTGTTGGCCTTTGAAATCTCTGAACTTAGAACTGCCACGTTTTTTGGCGCAATCGAAAAATTATTTCTTAAATATGAAAATCGCAATTTTACGATTTTTTTCTATTTGAAAATTTCTTCGACTTATAACACCTACATGCTTTATTCGATTGTAATGATTGTTTAACAGAACCTTAATTTTATGAATTGATATATTCGTGTAAAATTTGAGCGCTACCAAAAAATTATTTCTCATAATAATTGCAATTTTGAGATTTTTATTTTTTATTTCTTTGACTTATAACACGTACATGCTTTATCTGATTGTAATTATTTTTTCACAGAACCTTAATTTTATAAATTAATATATTCGTGTGAAATTTGAACGTAATCGAATAATTATATCTTATGAAAATCGCTATTTTACGCTTGTTTCGTTTTTAAACAATTACGCTCAACCAACAACGCGCCTATAAAAGCTTCATAGTAATTATCATTGCTTACAATATAATAGCTTTTGGCATGCTTACATTTTCTCTTGTTATACAGTTTAAAAGAAAATGCAACACTGTATACTATAGTTTAACTTTTTACCAACTGACACAAAAAGATGTGAACATCTCTAATGAAGTCATTTAATTTTTGTTGCATAAACCAATAGAATAAGTACCGTTATCTTATGAACGTATCATTCAGCATCGCATCGGACAGCATATACTTTATTTATGCATATGCACCCGCCTCGGCCTATATCAACTACAGGAACAAAATTTCGAACATGCGCTTCAAAACAGAAACGGCTTGGAATAGCATAATAATTTATTGCACCCATTTAAAAAAATAAACTGTTTACCATTTGTGTAATATATTGAACACTATTAAACACATCCAAAATAGTTCAAATACGATACTGATGGGCCACAGAGCAAGCGCACAATTGGATGAGCGTAGCAAGCGAAGCGAATTATTCCATTTCACTGTACTGGAGAAAAAAAATTCGGAATGTTTTTTTTCTTTCTTTCTGTATTTTTGTCTGACTGTTAGCACGATTCCGGCTAAACCGATTCTCCAATTGCGATGAAATTTTCTGGAGACCTTCGAAATCTCTGAACTTAGAACTGCCACGTTTTTGAGCGCAATCGAAAAATTATTTCTTATGAAAATCGCAATTTTACGATTTTTTTCGATTTTTAAAAATTTCCTCGACTTATAACACCTACATGCTTTATTCGATTGTAATGATTTTTTACAGAACCTTAATTTCATGAATTTATATATTCGTGTGAAATTAGAGCGCAATCAAAAAATTATATCTCATGATAATGGAAATTTTACGACTTTTTTTATTTTTTAAAATTTCTTCGACTAATAACATCTACATGCTTCCGATTGCAATAATTTTTTACAGAACCTTAATTTTATGAATTAATATATTCGCGTGAAATTTTAGCGTAATATTGAATAATTATTTCTTATGAAAATAGCAATTTTATGCATTTACGTTTTTAAACAATTACGCTTTTCCAACAACGCGCCTGAAAAAGCGTTTGCGAAGCTTCCTAGTTACTACAATTCAGTCAAGTCGATTTGCTGTTGTATCTATAGGTGGATATTCCCTCCAAGCATCAAGTTCTTCCGTGGCGTAACGGTTAACGGCTTGGCTTACAGATGGAGACGCGTGCTGCTGGATCGAGTTCGAGACCCTTACACTTGAAATTTTATAACAACTTGTAATTTATATGTGTTGAATATCCACCTACAGGCAATCGACTGATGTCACAGCTTGAGACAATATAGCTATATAATACTGATATTTTTATCAATCAAACTTTTTATTTTATGTTTTACATTTAGCTCACAGATCGCGCTACGGATGCTACGTTAGATATTGTCAATGGACGGGCATAGGCAGGGGATCGGCCGGGGACCGTGCGGGCGTGGACAGAGTGAGAGTGTACGGTTAACGGCCGGGCACCGGCCGGGCATCAAGCGGTTTATAAACAACGGGGCACGCACGGGCTATGGCCGGGGAAGCTACTGGTAGCCCGTGCGGTCCCCCGTCACGGCCGAGGGGACACTCCTAGGCGGTACCCGTACGGGCAGCCCGGCCAGGGCCCGTACGAGCAGCCCGAGCGGGCACCGGCCGGTACATCACATTTGTGTTTGCTGGGTACCTACAATCATCGGGCTCGTTGGAGAAGTGGTTAGCGTGCAGTGCAGAAGGTTCCGGGCTGGAATACCGCTTTTAGTAGAGGATTCTTATCTTCTAATATGTATTTAATTCCATCACTAGTGAGTGGTCTTAGGAATCAGTAAACGGTGATTTAAGAGTCGTCCTAGCAACGAAGTAGATAATAAATTCAAAGTTGTTCTGAATTGGCATGTTAATTCTGGCGTTGTCCACAGGAGTTTGCTTTATCCGCAACCACTGATTGCTACATTTCCTGTTTTAAAATAAGGTTTCCAATCGCACGAGGTGGTCGATTGAACTCCGTCGCTGTCGAAATCCACACTGAACATTAGTAAGCAAGCCACGAGATTCCAAAAGCCACATCAGGCGCTTATTGACCATTTTCTCAAACAATTTGCAGAAGCAACTAGTTAGAGATATGGGTCGATAAGAGCCGGGTAATGTTTTGTCTTTACCTGGTTTCAAAAGCGGAATAAGAATAGCCCTACGCCAAACGTCAGGAAATCCGTCCGATAACCATAACGAATTTAGGAAGAGCAGAATAATCTCAAGAGATTGGTCAGTCAGGTGGATGAACATTTCATTGTGGAGCTTGTCTTCGCCCGCGGCCGTTTTCCTTAAGGAGTTGATGGCAGTGCGCAATTCCCAAAACATAAAAGGCCGATTGTAAATTTCAGTATTGTCGGAAGCAAATGAAAGCCGTTGTTGTTCGCTTCTTCGTTTCCGTTGAAGAAAGACTGCATCATAGCGAGCGTTGCTGCTTTCCAAAGCAAAGTGACTGGCAATCACCGACACTACGTCATGCGGTGAAGTAACAAGCGTCCCATTGTCCAGGATGGCCGGAATAGAAGACATTGGGCGTTCGCAAATAAACTTAATCTTCTTCCACACTGTGCTGGAATTTGTACTATGGGTAATAGTGGAGACGTAGTTCCTCCACGAATTCTTCTTACTCTGTTTAATGATATAACGGGACTTGGCCTTCAGGCGTTTGAAGGCTATCAAGTTCTCAAAAGTAGGGTATGTATTGAATTGTCTGTAAGCTTTTTTTCGGGCTTTTATTGCGTCTGCGCATTCTTAGTTCCACCATGGAACAGGTTGGTGACACTGTTTACCGGCAGTCAATGGTATGGCAACGGATGCTGCATCGAGTAAACATTGGCAAACTTCAGCCAGAAGTTCGTTGGAATCACGAAAACGAGTGAAGTCTACATTGTGCAATGCAGACTCACTCAGGTCTTGATATTTGTCCCAATCAGCTTGATGTAATTTCCATCGTTGTTCTCGGCGGAACACTGGTCGGTTGTTTGCGAAATGTATCTCAAGTGGAAAGTGGTTACTACCGTGAAGATCATCCAACGCAATAACTCCCAAGTCCAGGGACAGGATTGGTGTGCACATCACAAGATCTATTGCCGATAAGGTTCCAGTGTAAGAAGTGAAATGTGTCAACTGGTCCGAATCTAAGAGGGAAACGTTTGCGTTCTGTACGAAATCTGCCACAACATCGCCTCTACGGTCTGATGTCATTGAGCCCCAGTCTGCATGGTGAGCATTAAAATCACCAGCCAATATAAACGGTCTCGGCAGTTGAGCAATTACTGCTTCCATATCACCTCTAGTAAAGTTGAAAGATGGCGGTATGTATATAGAGCAAAAAGTGATAGGAGTTGTCAGATGTGCTGTAACTGCAATAACTTGAAGACGAGAATTAATATTAACATGATTGGCATGCACAGAGTCGTGAGAGAAGGTGAAAAAATTAACTATTTTGACATCTGCAGTTTGTACCCTTTTATCAACAAGTATGGTCGCTATTCACTGGGACACCCAACAATTGCCCTTTATCCACAATTAAAAACAAACAGAAACTCATTTTGCCTCCATTTGCTAAAATATTTTTTCTGTGAATGTGCATGGTCAACCAACTGATTAATGTGATAATATCTGAAAAAGATTCAAATAAATATTTCCAAAATATGTTATGTGGATAAGACCAGTTTTGCAATATGCTTGAGATTTGGTGGTTTGCAAATAAGACTTGACAGCTAAGATAGAATTATTCGAAATTAACTAGAAACTAAGGCAAATATAAGAACTAAGGAATAGTCTTAATGCTATGCCTAGGCCAAGGTATCGATATATAATGCTCTCTTTACGTTCCATGTTATATTTCTTCTAGGCTTGATAGTTTCTCTGGTGAATAGAGAATTTTCCTTTGACATTATCAGCCATGTTTCTTATTTATGTCGACAATGCAGTTCACAGGGCGATATAAATAATGACACCAAGAGTTGACCACGAGATGTCGGTGAAAGAGGTATCTTTCAGACCTCTTGATTTATATATGACCCTGACTGTACATGTGTTATAGTATTGGTAGGTATAGGCAATAGGCATATTATGCATAGTCAAAGTCAGCTATTACCCATGTGTTTTATTTATTTATGTAATGCGTACATGTTGAAACTACATTTTTATTGGATGGTCATATAGTCCAGAGCCATGGTCCTTAGGGTGGAGGGATGGTGTTTGTCCACCAGGACCGGGATCAAGTCTGTGAAATGATTCTCGCCAGGCTACCAGAATACCTAAAGCCTTCTAAAATCAGCAAGGTACGCAGCCCCTACCTTTGAGAGAAATACCAAGAAAGAAAGAAGGAGTATTACGTGTCTGCGAGTCGACGTCAACGAGTTGAGTCTGTGGCACGCGACATCCATCAAAGATGCGAAGTCCATTCTGGAGAAAAACTTCCGACAGGCGTTGCGCCGTCCGTAGCTTGTACTGGTACGGGGGTGTGTTTCTCAACAAATGCCGGATCCGCAAACTTTCTGGATTAAATAAAACATATGTCAATTTAAACTTTGTTTGATCATAATTTTATCATAAAAAATCAATTATCTCCCATTCATACGTTTTATTATTTGTATTATCATTATTTTATAAGGTTTTGGTTTTGGTTTTGGTTTGGTGGTTTTGGTCGCCTGCTTGATGGTATTAGTTTTGGCACTAGAATATGAATTGGGCTACTTTTGGGCTATTTAGAAGGCTGTGGTAGCGACTATCTGGCAACACTGTCTCTCTGGTCATTGCTAACTTCACACAACAACAACATTAAAAAAAGTTCAACCACAATCAAAGCATGGAATTCGTAGTTGATTCTACGTTAATTAACAGTGTTGGACAAGAGTTCCCCGCGGAACAGGTATTAAACAGGAGGAACATCATGTTTTATATCGGCGCGGCAATGATTCAGGGCTTGAAACTGTTATACGAGGAAAGAGCGCGTCTGTGACGAACTCATGAATTCATCATAGATAGATAGATAGATTGATAACTTTATTCATCTTGACAGGCACATTGTACATGTTTGACTCCCGGAGGAGAAGGTGAATTGCCTAAGGTTACAAAGTATATTTAATCCTAGTACTACAGAGTAATCATGTAAATTAAGTAAATTAAGAAAATTAAGAAAAAAAAAAATTAATACATTGTAATTGTAACATTGTTGACTATAGAATCTACACTCAATGGTGGTAAGAATAATAATTAATATGATGCATCTAGTTACAATTATTTGTGGATAAGCCAACATGTGGGAGGATATAGATACATATTATGTAGGTGATTATGATATGATATTATGTAGTGGCACAATATATGATAATATCTAGGCTATACTGATACAAAGTAAAAATAGTTAAAGACATATCATGATGATGTGATATCTGCATACAGAGACAGAATCCGCAAATACAACTTAGAAGACTTAATGTAGCATATGATATGGGGCAGTTGATGTATCATGTTGGTGGTATAGGTAGCTATAATTATGATTAAGTGTGCTCACATACAGGGATCGAATACAAATAGTTAAGATATTAATTAATTAAAAAATAAAAATTCTAACTAGAGGCTATATAGACAATGTTGGCATCAGGTCACTCGGAGAGATAGTCCTTTGACTCCTTTACCGAGTAAAAGCTGTTGGCGAGGAGAAATAACTTCAATTTGTGTTTGAAAGAGTGCAGGGTGGGGGAGGTTATGATGTGGTCTGGGAGCTTGTTGTAGATGGTGGATGCTAAATATTCGGGGCCTAGTGAAAATATACAGAGGTTGTGGGAGGGTCTGTGTATATGTGTGTTGGCTCGGGTGTTGTGCGAGTGCACAGATGCATTGAGGGGAAAGAGGTTGCTGTTTGTTTGAACAAATAGTGCAGCAGTTTGGATTAAGGTGCATGCTAAGGTTAGGATGCCAAGTTGCTTGAAAGCTCTCTGCATGAGTGTCTTCATATGTGTCATGTGAAAACTCCAGGGATGATACAATGGATTACTTCGAGACCCAGGGGCCATGGTATGCAGTGCGTCACAGCAACGCGGCAATGGTTCGTGAACGTATTGTGACTCAGTTCAACATCCACGAGTCAGAATATCCAACGATCGTAATCACCAATTATGAGGGTCACCTTATGAGGTTGATGAGAAATACCGACCTCTTCAATGGCGCCCTAAATGTTCTTACTGTGGAGCACTGCTGTAGCACTTAGATCAGGACTGTGCAGGCAGTTTGTGTAATGTAAACTTATTAAAAATAAATCCTGTTTATCTTTGTATATTGCGCATGTCTTCGGTATATTTTATCCTAGCTATGCGCTAAGGCGGTACCCTACTTCTTCGGCTAGGGGGGTCCCACCCCCACCCCCTAACCACTGCCACTAACCTAGGTAATATTTGCTGGGAAAACCTAGGTTAGGGGGTGCGCGAAACGCCGTGGCGAGCTTAGTACTAGTACACGAAAAATAACGTGTTGAAAAGTTGGACCCCCCTAGCCAAAGTACCGCTAAGGCATAGCTTAGTGTAATGATTTGGATAGACGTACAACTCTGCTAGGCCTACTCCATGGTTAACCGGTACCTGCAAGTAAGCCTACGCCGAGGCATGAAGGCCTATTCCAAAATACCATAAGTCTAGGCCATGCTATTAAAAATAATAAACAATGCAGTCAGGCCAGGCCTATGATAAGGCAAAGCTGTAGAGTTGGGGCTAGACTGATTAGGGATGTAGCCAGCAAGGCTTCAGTCTATAGATACAGCCTAGGCTTTATGTAATATGTAATCTCCTTTGGCCTAGACCCTAACCTACACAATGGCCTCTAGTACACTTATCCAATTATATTTGGTCTAGCAAACGAGATGTGGCCGCTGCAGGCCAGGCAAGCAAACCTCCCTCTTCGAGACGCACCCCTGCGCCCAGCATCCGCCCCAAATTCTTTATTGGAATGCTGGAGGCATATCCAAGACCAAATTTGCCGAGTTCCTTTTATCGATTGACAAAGCAAAGACTGACATTTACTGTATTCCAGAGGCAGAACAACATTTCCAGACAGGACATACAGGCCTTATAAAGACCTGCAGGCATCCGGCCATACGCTCCATGAACTGGAAGCGAAACGCCCCAAAAAGGAAAATTGCCTGTGGCCTGATAATTAGCGTAAAAAGCAGCCTCGTGTCCAATTTTAAGGTGATCCACACGATGGGGGAGCAGACAGACCTGATCGAGATTGCATGCATCGAGGTTTGGATGGAAAGCAGGAAGACCACAACCTACATGATCCACAATCCGACCAATAATATACCTGAGGCGCTCGAGACCCTGCTCATCACCCACAACACAATCATCTTTGGAGACTTCAATGTGCCAAACAAAGATTGGAACTACGCCAGCTCAAACAAAGTCGGACAGTTCCTTCACAACCACCCTCAAACATAGTGTCCTGTGTGCCTGGCAGGCAATTTTCCAAGCGGAGCACACTTGTGCATCTCCTGCAAAGTAGCCGTCCACGTAATGGAGCCGTGTTCCTTCTCGATTGGTGATGAAGAGGGTTATGGAGAAAGACGATGTTGTTACGTGTAACAGAAGGCCAAATCCTATCCTATCAAAGTTAGATTATCTTGTTCAGTGTTCTCCCCAGAGAAGAACGTTTAGTAGATATTTCCACCATATGGCAGCGAGACGCCAATCGCAAGATTCCGTGTCGCAGCACAGGCTCCCCAGGCTCCTGGAAGAAACCATGTGGCAGCGGATAGAAGGCGGTGGTTGAGAGTGGACGCGTTATTTTTTCACAGAAGATTAAGTGATAGTAAATCGGTGATCTTTGGGAGAAAAACAAATGTTTAGCTCGTAAAAATCGTATACAGGAGATACTAATACGTGTTTGTATCCATAAGGATCAATTGCGGAGGTATTTTAAGTGAAGAAAATTGAGTTTGAGTTTGCGTTGACGAGAAATGGCGGCGGACATTGAAGTGCTTCCTAGTGGTGATGACAAAAAAATATCATTAAAGTTCAAATAAGTGCTCAGTCTGTACCAAAGTCGTCAGGAAGGGGTTGAGATGCATCAAATGCTGGACTGGCACTGGACTTCAAGAAACTACTTAGGATATCAATAAATTTAAGTAAATAAAGTTCACACTTTCAAATAATAACTGACACCTTTACAATTTTTATCAGTATTCTTTCCAATTCAAATGTTGTATGATTTTATAATGTTTTGTTGTTGTATATTTTTATAATGGTGAACTTTATATTTTGATGTAAGTCAGGTTATAAGTTAGGCCTATAATGTTAGATGTTTAAATGTTTGTATTGTGGGTCTATTTTGGCCTACTATCGTCGTGTTTTATATAGTTTTTGATTATCTACTGTAATGTATTCGTTACGAATATGTAACTATAATACTAGACAAGAATGTAGGAAGAAGGTTACCGATAAGACGTCAAGTTCCCATGCTACTATTCTTCCTTTATTTACCACCAGAGTGCAGAGTGTACATGGTACATTTTAAATTATACAGGTATGCCAACTTACTTGCATGAAATAGCGCTATATATTACATCTCTTTTCCCCTAAAAAAGTTCAAACCTGTGGTAGAAATGAAAGAAAAGGATTATTGTTACGGTAAGAGCAATGCATATTACCCTAAATCAAAAGTTAAGTAATTGG
This sequence comes from Sweltsa coloradensis, assembly GCA_024449915.1. Classification (NCBI taxonomy): domain Eukaryota; kingdom Metazoa; phylum Arthropoda; class Insecta; order Plecoptera; family Chloroperlidae; genus Sweltsa; species Sweltsa coloradensis. The sequence continues at coordinate 51,179 of JAMZAV010002957.1, forward strand.
TTAGATTCGAAAAATGATTATTAAAATTGGTATGATAGTAATACAATGAAATTATCTCCAACTCATTATAAACTCAATGATCAAAATCGTTCAGCCATGACGGCGGTTTCTTCAACCTTGCCGGTCTTTCGGTTCGTCCCGGCGTATCTTCTAGAGCATCTTTTGACCCCCCTTTTGCTTCATCCATCTGTGGGTGTTCTGTTGGCTGGATATATGGTTTCACAAAAGATGCGTTTCTTTTGTACTCTGCGCCAGTTGGTGACTGGATATGGACTGTAGACCCCGTCTTTTCCACGACGCGGAAAGGTGTCGGATTGAAAGGGGTTGATAGCTTGTCCCGTTTTTCCTGTCTGACGAGTACCTGGGCCCCTGGAGATACTTGGGAATCCACGGCTCTTCTCGTGAAATCGCTCAACTCCTTGCCCTTCATCTTGCACTCCTGGTCTCTGTCGCGTACTTCAGAATCCAAACGATCCGGATTTGGTAGAATCGAAAGTTTGTCTCTAATCTCTCTGTTGAACATTAGAGAAGCGGGCGTTTTACCCGTAGTTTGTGTGTGGTGTCGTGTGATACGACAGCAGGTAAGTTCTTAACGCCTGTTGTAGGTCTTCACCACTGTTGTGAGCAATGCGCAGGCGTTTGAGGAAGGACCTATTTTGGCGTTCAACTTCACCATTCGCCTGCGGCCAATATGGAGTCACGTGGCGTAAATGAACTCCATTCGTAAGACGGAAATTGCGAAATTCTTCGCTAATAAACTGCCTTCCATTGTCCGCAACGATAGTCTCGGGAAGACCGTATCGTGCAAATATGCATTCCAAGACATTAATCGTCTCGTGTGAAGTAATCTTTTTCATAAAGGTTGCTTCACAAAATCGACTATAGTAGTCGACGACTACAAAAATGAAGTCGCCAGTCGGTAATGGTCCTAGGAAATCGATCGCGAGGTCCTGCCAGGGTCCACTAGGGAGTTTGGTCCTTATGATTGGTTCAGGGTGGGGGTAAGAACTCACTATTTGGCAACCATGACAGGATTTGCAATATCGTTCAGCCTCAGAATCAACTCCTGGCCACCAGACCTTACTGCGTAACCGAGCTTTCATTTTTACTATACCCGGGTGTCCTTCATGTGCCAGGTCGAGTATTCTTATCCGGAGACTCTTCGGAACAACAACCCTGGTTCCTCTCAGGATTATATTTCCCAGTACACAAATTTCTGGTTTAAGGATCTGAAAACGCTTAGTTTCCGAATTCCAATTATCGGTTAGGATACTATTTTTCAGCTGCGATAGTTCACTATCACTGGAACATGCAGAGGACATCTCTGCCATTGTAACTGATTTTGGCAAAGCCTCGCTTGCGACCCAGTGCACATGTAAATCGTTACCTGCAGCAGGAGAAACTGCTGCGAGAAGACGTGACAAGGAGTCCGCAATGTTTGTGGATCCTGGACGATATTCTACCCGGTATCGATATCCTTGTAGCTTCATAACCCAACGCTCAATTCGCGCATTTGGTTCGATCGAGGGGAAAATAAGAACTCTAATGGCTTATGATCTGTGACAAGGACGAATTCGTCTCCTCCGTACACGTAATTGTGAAATCGCTCGCAAGCAAACACGATGCCCAGGGCTTCACGTTCAAACTGGCTGAATTTTCTTTCAACTTCAGTCAGTGAACGACTAGCGTACTCGATAACTTCTTCGCCGTTGTCGTCGGTTTGTGTTAAAACGCAACCTAGTCCAACCGGACTAGCGTCCGCAATTATACGTGTCCCACGGGTTGGGTTGAAGAATCCTAAAGCTTTCGAACTAGCTAGTAGTGCTTTAAGTGTAACAAATGAGTTTTCTTGTTCAGGCCCCCAATTGAATGTGGTGATAGGCCTAGATTCTTCTTCCAATTCCAGCTGATGGAACGCGGAACGAAGATCAAGCTTACTGAAGACCTTGGACCCCCCCAAGTGATGAATCATGTCTTGGAAAGTCGGAATAGGGTGGCGTTGCCGTTTAATTGCAAGATTGGCCAACCGCATGTCAATGCACAGGCGCAGTTCACCGTTCTTTTTAGTACTGAGAACAACAGGCGAAGCCCATGTTGTCGGCCCTGTTGCCGGCTCGATAATGTCATTGTTGAGTAGTTTTGTATAAAACGAGAATTGTAGCCAACTAGGCCAAGAAAACTCTTCACTTCCTCCCTAGTCCTTGGAGCCCTGAAGTTCTTGACAGCCTCCACCTTATCATTAGATGGTTGTACTACTGGTGTAACTCCGTCATCGACTGTTAATTTTACCTTATAACCGGTAAATTTCCCTATCCCTTGGAATATACCATCAAACTTGGGATCTATAATACCAGGTGTAATACTGGGTATTAATACTTGCAGTACCCCTAACTCGATTGCAGTATCTCTGCCTAACAGGGGTTGGCCCTGTTCCTGCACTACTACAAACCGGGATTTCAGGGTTTTATTTTTTAGCACTATCTCAGTCTCAAACTCACCCAGCACTGAGAGTGGATTCTTAGATCCATATGCAAAAAGAACTCTGGATGTCTTTAAACAAGTGCCTTTTATGCCCCTTTTCTTGCATTCATTCCATGTCTTGGAATCTAAGACATTGCAGCAGGCACCCGAATCAATAAGAAGTTCAAGGTTAACCCGCCCACTTGAGCAGGCAGCATGCTAGGGGGTGAAGTTGGTTTATTTATGCCACATACCTCTTCATTAATGCCGAATGTGTAATTCTCCTCACTCCCCGGCTCCTGCTCGTCTACCTGACGAACTGCATTCTTGTAGGGCCTAGCATTAGGACTACTCTGCATAGGCCTAGGACCTGAGAACTTGCTTTTATTACAGACCGAAGCTAGATGACCTAGCTTATTGCATTTCCTGCACTTCTTGTCCCGTGCCGGACATTGTTCATTACTAGCCAAGTGTGTACCTGATCCACACCGAAAGCATTTAAGGTTAGGCCTAGCCTTGTCCTTGCTAGATTTTACTACAGCGATGTGCGCCGTGTCTAGGCCTAGCTTACCTCCAGACTCGATACAGCCGGCCTGGCGCTCTGTAGCCTCGAGCAGGGTTGCAATTTCCTTGGCCTCAATGAGAGTGAGGGAATCTCCCTTCTTCAGGAGAGCCCTGCGTAGTTCATTAGACCTGCATTTCTCTATTAATTGATCGAGAAGCATGCTGTCCCCATCTACGAAGTTGCAGTTTACACTTTGGCCCTTCAGCCTAGACAGGAACTCGGACACGTTTTCAGTTGAACTTTGTGCCATGCATCGAAATACATACCTCTCATATCGGTGGTTTTTTAGAGGTTCAAAGTAAGAAGTGAGTGCGTCTTTACACAAAGAATAGATGGTCTTACCTTCTGGCAAGACGAAATTCGTATCAGATTCTGGCAGAGTAAACCACACTTCCTGAATGTGTTCACCCCCAAGGTGTAATAGCGTCGCTTTACGGCGCTTTAAATCATTGAGACCTGAGGCCTCGAAGTAAAGTTCTAAGGAACGTACCCATTTGTGCCACCGGACGGCGATCAGGGAAGCATCCGCGTGCGCATCAAACGGTTTTATGGTAGATTTACTATCCATAATTAGTATTTTACCATCGTCGCCAATTTGTAATGTATTCGTTACGAATATGTAACTATAATACTAGACAAGAATGTAGGAAGAAGGTTACCGATAAGACGTCAAGTTCCCATGCTACTATTCTTCCTTTATTTACCACCAGAGTGCAGAGTGTACATGGTACATTTTAAATTATACAGGTATGCCAACTTACTTGCATGAAATAGCGCTATATATTACATCTACTTTTATTTGAACTTGCTACATAAATGTTAATTTTAATTTCCTACTTTAATATCAATTTTATTATATTATTTACTATTTAGGGATATCACACACAATTCTGTGTTTAAGGGCTATGCTCGTTGTGATCTTTCCAATGATTGCACACATTGTCATGATCATTGAATAATAATAAATAAATAAATAAATGGTCACATAACCAGTGTTCTGACATAAAAGTCAAAGATTTTAATAAAAAAAAAGTAAGTGACCTAGTGTGCCGCGTGTGTAGGCCTGGAAGTGAGGTTAAGGGTGATAGCACTCCGTTGGAGGTAGGCCTAGGCAATAAGTTACATGAAGCGTCTACCCATCTAGGTTGTACAAAACTTGAACACATTCGTTGACTGGTGAAACAGTTGCCATCAAGAAACTAAACAAACTGATCCCAGGTTCCACACCACGGCCTCCGAGAAGATGGCGGACGTTGAAGATCGCTGGGTTAACCAATCTACGTATTTTTATAAAAGTTCTTTAAATAAACACAATTTCGCGTACATAACTGATAAAGTAAACCTACGAACGTATAGTAAAGTGCTTTCGAGTAATAGCAAAGGGATTAATTGTACCAGGATCAATGAAATCGCGTGTAACAATTCGGGCGTGAATCTGTGTGTGAAAACGTGCACTAGGCCTAGGCCTAACGGTCCGCCGCTGTACGACGAGATAGTTGAATTGACTAATAAAACTAACAAACTGTTTAATGAGGTATGTAGGACGTCAACAAATCTAATTAAATAACAAACCAAAGAACAAATAAAAATAAGATGTAAAAAAAAAGTCCAAAGAATATGCAGAGTGGAAAGAGGGCCACGTAGAAGAATGTACACAAAACTATATCGGTTCATCGCCAGTGATGGAGGTTCAAGCTGCCAATCGTTCATGGTGACGCGCTTAAAAAATTGGATTCGGTTAAACAACCTTACTGTCGGATGGTGACGCGAAAACGTTCAACCACCTTACAAAGTAACAAGTTTACGGGCCCGATGTTCTCCTCGTAAAAAAAGAATGCATCAACCATGTTTTGAGATGCCTCGGGACAGCTCTTCGCAACTTAGGCCCGAATTCATAGTCGTCCTAAAGGGAAGCCCTACGCCACCCCGCCCTTTGGGCTCCCATAGGGAAGCTCGTAAAAGTTGTATTCATAAACGTCCCTTTGGGTTCCCAATGGTAGGGGTTCGTGATTGTTCACACCGGATGACTTGCCCGACTCACAGCTTGCTAAACATGATACATTCCTACTGTAACAACGTTTGCTGGCGGTGAATGTCAGCTGGTTGTTTTGATTGTCAGTGTCACAATTTGTAAACATGGGGTGGTCCAATGCAATGAAAAGGTCGAAACCCTTCACTCAGTTGGAAAAAGACGAGTTGTTGTTGGTGCTAAAGAAACATAGCGCCACAATAGAGAGCAAACAGACAGACGCGAATTCGTTAAAGGAAAAAACGACGAGGGGATAAGTGTATGCAAAGAGTACAACTCAAATGGTGAAGTAACCCAGGTAAGATTAAACAAATAATTTAGCCCAGCCTATGTGTAGGACCTTCAGTAGATTTCATGTAAGGCTAGAGCTATGCACTTGCCTAGGGCCTAGGCCCTTGGCAATAAGTTGTTATTGTTACAGGCCCTATAGACCAGTGCATTTACGCCATTTCAGGTGCAAACCTGGACATTTAAAGCTACTAAGCGAAACCTGTTGGGATATGTTCAGAAAACCTCCTTAAACATTTTCTGAAAGTTCTCACTCGTTCCCGCATGGGATACGTCTGTAAACCTGGTATAGCTGTGCTATGTTGAAAAACACACTTTGAGCGTGTTTGCTCCGTCATTATACGTGGTAAAAACTCTATAAGCTCTGGGTGTGGCTCAGTTTTTGTCCGTAGAGGTAATAGACAATGTCTCGCATGTGCATATTATGATGTTGGTATCGGATCGATGACCTCGCCGCCCCGCACCGTACAATTAGAGAATGCTTTGTTCTTGCAAGGCTATTCGTGTCGCGTTTTTCTCAGTTGTGGTCAGTGTTGCAATGGGGTCGGTTGGGAGCACAGTCATTCGTTTTACTCTGTATAAGTTGTTTGCGAGTGCCTAGTGAGTTAAAAATGGGTATCTCGGTTGTGCCTGCTGACGAAGAAGAGGATAAGTGCATATTGTGTGAGTATGTGGGATGTAAGCGTGGACCGTAGGTGACTGTAAGTGCCTTAAACGCAATTCGTAATGCAAGTAAAATTAGGGAAGACAATGTTGATGAACTGTTGGTAAGTAAAACTTCAGTTAAGCTTCACAACGAGTGTAGGAAGGCGTATACGTGTCGACCAAATCGTCCCTTCAAAGATCCCCCGGCGCCTAGGATGATTAGAATGCCATCTTTTGACTTCAAAATACACTGTTTCCTGTGTGAAAGAGTCGTTGACTCCCTTCATCCCGACCGTGATCCATTCTGCACAGTTGCACAGATTTGTAAGTGTGTGAAAATATATGTGTATTGTGCAGGTATTGATGCGGGCTATTAAGGCGAGCGGAGGACTCACACATGGAAGAGGTCTGTCTGATTCTACGATTGCCAAGTGGGTTCAATGCGCACCAGCATGCGCCAAGGTTATGGATGCCATGGAATCGTACACTGGAGTATCTGCCCAATCTTCAGATCAACATTTTGAGCTTCGCGAGTCGCGGCAAACACGTGATGGCCTGGATTACGAAAAGTTGCTGGAATGGCTACATCTGCACCACCCATTTGAGAGGAGCTTGCCACTACTAGTATCAATCGCAACAGGCAGAATAGCCAATGACGAAGTCAACTGTGATAACGCACTAGAAATTGGAACCGCATCAATGAAGACTATGAAGGGAATCCCTTTCAGTGATTTGCACCTGCAGAGAAAAGACAACGAATATAGTTACACTGGCAAGTTCCACAAAGGGAATGGATGTCCGAGAAAAACTTGTTGCCGTAAACCCAGTGCAGTTATTCCATCGTATGCTATGTACTGTACGAAGTGACGAAGAATTAAATGTTAACCTTACCTTTGAGCTTAAAGAACCACCACCAGCATTGGTTGATGGCATTTCCATGCAAACAGTTACCAAATCAACTCTGATGTCCGTATTCTCTGAACTTAAGAATATAAATGACATACCAGACCCTCTGAGATTCGTAATAGATGGTGGATACCTTCTCCGTCATGTTCCCTGGTTACGTACACAAACATATGGAAACATATGCTCCACATACGTGTCATACATCACTCAAAGGTATGGACCAAATGCAACTGTGGTATTCGACGGATACATGCAATTTGCCACTAAAAGTTCTGCACATGCTCGTCGAGCAGCTAAAGGCACCTCGATCGATGTCCTTGTTGAAGAAAATGCCCAAGCTGTCACAGCTCAAGATACGTTTTTGACTAATCCACACAATAAGACAAGTCTGATCAGTCTCCTGTCACATCACCTACTTGCTGCTGGTATTCAAGTTGTTCAAGCCCCTGCGGACGCAGACAGGCTCATTGTGACGACAGCCCTGGATCACGCAAAATGCAGAGAGGACACCTGGATCGTTGGGCAAGACACGGACCTGATAGTTCTACTCATTGCACTCACAGATCCTAACTTAGATGTGAAAATGTTGGTGCCTGGAAGTAGAGGCAAACCAAAAAGGTTGTACAGCAGCAAATCTCTACAACTAGAAGCTGGTGAAGTGCAACCACACATACTATTTATCCACGCCATATCAGGGTGTGATACAACTTCATGTATTCATTATCAGGGAAAGATCAAGCCATACAAGAAACTCAAATCAATCCCAAAACTGCAGCAGCAAATGGGTGTTTTCAACAGACATAACGCTTTGCCAGATGAAATAGCCCAAGCAGGAGATACATTCATTTCAGCTCTAAACGCGGGAAACACCTATGAGAGCCTAGATAAGAGACGAGCGGAAATTTACATGAAAACAATAGCCCGGCAACCAGTTACGGGAAACTTTGATCTCGGCTCTCTTCCCCCCACATCAGCAGCAGCCCGGCAAACATTCCTTAAGGACTTATCTCCAAGTGCAGGAATGGCTAGGTGTCTAGCACCAACAGATTGGGGTTGGGTGAATGAAAATGGTCTTCTCGTCCCAGTCACCAGCCTCAAGGCACCAGCGCCACAAGACTTGCTGAAACTCATATCCTGTAATTGCACCACAGGGTGCGAATCATCAAACTGCAGCTGTAGTAAACACCGACTGAAGTGTACAAACATGTGTGGAAGTTGTGTAGGTCATGGTTGCAGCATTTGCAGCAATACTGTTGAAGATTTGGACGATGATGATGAGGATGATGATCCCGATCATGATTTAGACGTAGAACCTGACGCAGATGAGATGGAATCCGATGCAGATCTGGACCCCCCAGCTGTTCATCGACGCCGTCTTCATTAAAAATCGATTGAAACAATTCAACTTAAAAGTATCAACATCCAATCATAGTCCTGGTGTTAACTCATGTTATTAGTTATACTTATAATGTTTGCGGTACACTAATTTTTCTTACTTGATTTTATCTGTTACATTGTTTAAATAATAATAAACTAGCTGTTTAATGAGATTAAGATTTATACATGAATTTTAACATACCTTCATCTCATAATTTTATAGTAACAAAATTATTATAATATTACTTAACATAAGTTATAATATACGTAATTTATACGTGTACGACCATCCGTATACATATAGTCAAATTTTGAGTAAATTTACGGGAAATTCCAGGATTTTTGTGTTTCCAGGTATTACACCAGACTTTTGTTGAATTGTTGACAAGTTGACATTTCAACAAAAATATAATTTTATAAAAATGGGTCCCCGGTTGACTTTACTTTGCATTTAAAGAAAATTCCTGATTGTACGACGTTATTTTCATGTCAGATGCAGTTTTTCCTGGATTTCAGGAATATCCCATTTCGGGTCGAGTGGGAACTTTCAGAAAACGTTTAAGGATGTTGTCTGAACATATTCCCAAAGTATCGCTTAGTAGCTTTAAATGTCCAGGTAAAACCATATTTGCACTGGAGTACTAGCCTACCTAGGCCTTATTGCTCTCCTATTAGGCCTAGGCCCCTAGCTAGGCGGTCCCTCACTTTTTAGCCAAGATCGAGAAGGGTAGGCCTAGGACCTAGACGTACAATTACTTAAATCATGCTTAACTAGGCCTGGCATATGGTAGGGCCTGTAGTGCTTTGCTTACCTCGGCGTCGTTAGCACTCCCCGTCGCTTCTTACCTCCCGACAGGTGGCGCTGGTGGCGTGCTGTATGTATTTATTATAAGAATTCCAACAGTTTCTCGTTATTAATGTTATGAATAAGTAGGAAAATAAAATAAGTAATGATGAATCTAAAACTATACTAAAACTAAAAGTCCTAAAACTAAAAACTTCTAAAGAGACAATTAGTGTTCATAGCGGAGCGGCTTCTTGCGCACTCGCTGTGAGCGTCGTGGATCACCATCCCCAACCAGTAACTTCGTAGTATTTGGTTTTGGCGCGTTAGTGGATGTAGTTGATTCCTTGTCAGGCGATGTGTCCGGACTAGGCAAGCTTGCTTCGCGTACATAGTGTCGCACGAATGCAGAGTTACGTGTGTACTCGACGCCCTCCGGTGACTGTAGAACAACCGCACTTACGTGTTTTGCCACAACTTTATGAGGGGTAGGGTTGAACTGTGTAGTTAGTTCATTTTGTTCCTGCTGTTTAACCAACACTTTATCCCACACATTAATGTCACGTTCAGTTGCACTTAGTTGCGGTTCTCTTGGCTGCAGATGTTCGAGCCTCGATCTCAGCGAGGAGGGGTTCCTCGCAGAGTTGCTGAGATCACCCGCCAACGCAAACCAATCGTCGTGCGATGCTTCCAGGTAGCTTACTCTCGCTTGAAGTGAGGCCAACTCTGTATCCCTCTTCTCGGTGCTGGCCAAGCGAGACTCCAGATTACACACTTTCTCCTCAAGGAACAGTTTGCTTTGCACCAACTCACGCAATCTTGCGTCGTCCTCTTCGAGGTTTGAAAGTTCTCGATCGATTTCGGGGAATTCAAAAAGTTTCTGCTTTTGAGATGTGGCTAGTGCCGCAGCTTCCCTTACATCTTCCTTTACTGATTCGAGACTCTTGATTTTAAGCTGTATTTCTTAGAGTTGCTGCTTTAGTATCTCTACCTCAGTTTTTTCCTGTCTTGCTTCTTGCAGTTTTGTTGTTAGCTCGGCAACTTGCTGCTCATGTGAAGCAACTACCTCCAAAGCAGAAGCCAGTTCAGTCTCCAGCTGAACCTCGCGCTGCTTCTCAGTGACTGTATTTCTATAAGTTTCTGGTTCAGACTCGCGCAGTTCGTATTTCCGCGTCTTTAGGGTTTCACAAGGTTTCACATCAATATCACGATGCAGCCGCGGATGCTTAAGCTGTACTAACCTAGATAGCGGATCAGCTATATTCAATTGACCTGGCTTGAACTTCAAATCATTTTTTACTCCCAGTCCAAACCTTGAAATATTGTCTGTCAGGGTGCTCCACGTGCAGGAACTATTGAACAAATATACCTCACAAACTTCACGTGTCATTCGTCTTTTGAGATAAAGTTTAATTCTCACATTAACTTCATTGGTGGTAGAAAGGGAAGTGGAAAAATTTCTATTCTCACTGCGCTGGTGGCGGAACTAGGCGGTCAATTCAAACTAGGCCTCCGCCCGGTGTTTACAAATACTACAGGGCCTAGACCCTAACTCTCAAAAACAAATCTGTCAGGCCAATGGGTGGGAAAGCAAGAGCCTAGGTAGTATAGCCTAGAACTAGGCCCTACCACATTAACAATTATTTTGTCTTTCAATTCACAACAGTAGGCTAGGAGGTCACAGGCCTCCTACCTCCTAGAACAAAGCCTAGGTACCCTATCCCAATATTTGAACCTGTAATATGATTAGATGGACCTACAAGTTATTGTTGACCCACATTTCTTGTTGGTGAACACATTTTAGCACCACAGCCCTCATGCATGCCTCCTGGTAGGCCTACAGGCCTACTTACATATTAGCACTGACAGTGACAATGTTTGTCAGTAGGTATGGCCATATATGTTGCATGTTGGACAACCATGACAACGATAATAACAACTGGTTTGAATTTTGTTTTTATAAGAAGTGTTTTTTTAACTTTGTATTAATATTGTGGTGATAAATGGTGTTCTAATGGTGCAAAAAGACAGTGCGTATCACAAGGATCATTTTAAGTTATAAAACATCAAAATCCATTAGGAATTAATTAAGAAATATTTACGACAGCGGATTTACCAAGAGATGGGTGTAGTTTCAGTGTCATTTTGCAAAGGCTGCCCATTCCTTGACAGGCTATTGCCTGGATCTCAACTCTGTGAGGTACGTTATGCACTGCTCATGTTTAGATAGTGAGTAGATCTTAATTTCTAGCTAGAAACTACAGTCTCTGAGTGAGTGAAAGCATGGAAAAGATAAACGTCCTACCTAATGAAGCGGAGAATGTTGAACTTTTCACGTTTGCAATGCGACGAAATACTGGGAAGCTAGGCTTAGCTCAAGCGGAATGTAAACATGTGTTATGTGGGAAAGAGTCGTGAAATCCAAAATGGGAAATAGAAATGGCAAGGAAGTTGATATGTGAAATGGAAAATAGATTAAAACTGGAAGAAGAAGGAAAGAGTAAGCCTGAAGATGTGTTAAGTAAGAAAGGGAGCCAAAATACCATTAGTCCTAAGAAGGTAAGTTGCTATCATGAACTTAATGCAGAAGTGGAAGATGCAACAGAGCGTCCTAGGTGTATCATTCAATCAAACTGTACCAAAATAGGAAAAGACTGGATAACAAATGATGAGAAGACCGATGTGGGAGCAGCAACTCTTATAGGAGAATCTAAAAAATCACAACAGCATCAGAATAATAAAGAAGGTCTGTATGCTTGTGATGAGCCATCTCAGAAGGGTCAGCAGCTTCGGTCTAGGCCAATCAGAAATCCTTCATATTCATTTGCAGATGCGTTGTTAAAAAATCCTATTGTTACTACTACTAACGTGTTAGGTGTTCATCAAACGCAGCTGGTACAAGAGTATCGTTGTAACCCTAATCAGTATAATAGGTCTAACATAATACCTTTACACAGAGACAAGCCAAGCTATGGAATTAATATAAGCCCTCAAAAGATTGTCGCCCAACAGTCTAGAAATGCATGGTCAAAAATCCCAGCTAAGAAAGGTAGACCCATCATATTACCCAACATGTTGGGTGGGCTTAAACCGCAAGTGGTAGATCAACAACAACAACAACAACAACAAAAACGACGACAACGTCCGAGCACAGTAGGACTACTGAATATTGAAGTTGGAGAACCTCTCAGAAATCTTCACAATAAAAGGCAAGTCATACCCACTAAAACCAAAGTGACAGCAAAAATTCGAGCGGTAAGCCCTAAAACCACTGCTAGTTTGAAGAATTCAGTTAATTCTTTTGAATCTAAAATGGTATCAAACACAATCAAACAAGTAAGGAAGATCGTTATAATGGCTGATAACCATGGTCGATTTATGTCTTCACAAATTCTTCATGAGTTGGAAGCAAAGAGTGTGTCTGGTCACATGACCAATTACAAGGTAGAATCTATTCTTAAACCAGGTGCAAGTGCATTGCAAGTAACGGAGGGATTAATGAACCAGATTGAACAGCTAACTGAAAACGACATTGTTTTGATTATGGCAGGGGCAAATGATGTAGGGATCAATAACAATGCCATTAAGCATGCTTTAATACCATTATCTAGTTGTCAGAACTATTGTAAGCCAAAAATTATAATATCTGAGCTATTACCTCGCTTCGATGTTACTGACAAGGATAAGTTACAACTAGGAAAACTAAACAAGGAGATAAACAAAGTAAATATCCACATTCAAAATCTGCTGGGGCAAACCAAAGGAGTTTCCATACTATCCCTTAAAACTATTCAAAGGGATCAATTTAATCATCACGGGCTGTATCTAAACCATAAGGGGAGAAAAGCCTTTGCCCAGTTAGTCGCAAAGAAAATACTACAAGAAGATGTAGGTACTGAGTGCTCGTTGATAAGTGTGTCTTCTGGTCAGCGGAATGTAGGTGTTTCTATGATGGATTCACATATCGTAAATGAAAACCTAACACCCTGTCTTAGTAAGACTACACACTGCCAATCACAGACTCTATCAAAAAATGTTGAACAATGGCACTCAACATCTTTAACATCCGGAAATCCAGGGACAGTCAATAAAAGGTCAAACCATGCAGACCCAGTGGTATTAAATAACTACTACCAATGCCTGGACGTTAAAGAAGCTATACCTTCACCTAGCTCCCTCAGTCTTAAACTGGATGAGTTTCCAGACCTACCTGGATCCATAAAGAAAGGAAAAAGAAAGAGCGTACAAAATAAACATAATAAGACTAGCCCAATTAAATCCGGTGAGTCATGGACAAATAAGGCCATGAAAGAAGGGGACAGACAAACTCTAGTTATAAGTGACTCCATGCTTAAAGGTTGCATACAGCTAAGCAAAAAACCACAGATCATATATCGTTTGCAAGTATATCCAGGAATCCAGCCGCATCAGCTTCAAAAGATAATGGAAAATCAAACTGTAGATGACCCGCAACCCAAAACCGTAATCATCCACAATGGCACCAACTCGGTGACTACTCTTGAACCATTACAAATTATGGACAATATCTACCAGCTGCTCCGGACGATAAAGCAAAAGTATCCGGAGTCCGGAATAGCTTTTACTGGCATTTTATACCGTACAGATACCCCGGACCACCAAATTGATGAGCTCAACTCATCCTTACATTGGGCATGCAGAACTCTCGGGGTTTTATTCGTAAATACAAACAGATGGATGCCACCTTCCGACCTTTCAAGTGACGGTCTCCATCCAAGTAAGAGAGGTTGCGAGAAACTTTGCCTTATGATAGAGGAAATAAGCAGCACCATGGAATGGACACCTGATCCAAACTTGTTTCATCATTTAGTGATAAATAAATCCATTTACAAGAACAAATCAGACGTGCAGCCCATAGTAGCCCAATCAGGGAGGATCTATTCAAATCACAACCTTAAAACATCTCAAATCACAGCCTCAAAAACATCTTCAACCCAAGCAACGAAGGGAATTGATGTCTCCGAGGGATCCACCCTGTTGGCTGTCAAGCCGTCTGAAGTGAATTCGGCCCCGGTTCAGGTCACCCTGCAAGCCAATTCGACCGAGGTCAAAACTCCAGTCATGCTGCCCGTCACCTTGCCCGTGGTGAATTCAATACATTTTTTGGACACTTTGCCTGATGAGGAGGAACTACAACCGGTACTACTACACGTCAGCAAAATCAGCCAAGACATGGGGAATGCAACGGTGGTGAAGGAGGATTTCACAATAGATGTTGGAGCAGAACTGTCGTTCTTGACCTCGGAGCCAGCACGAATCTCTGTGGCTGATTTCTCAACTGCTGGAGTGAAACTATCGTCCATACTCTCGGAACCAGCTCAAGTCACTATGGATGATTCCTCAAATGCTGGAGTGCAACTATCGGCCCTGCCCTTGGAGCCATCTCGAGTCTCTGTTGATGATTCCCAAACTGGTGGAGTGCAACTATCGTCAATGCCGTCGGAGTCAAATCGTGACTTTGAGTTGGTTCAAAATCATCGAGGGAATGAAATCATCATCACGGAATGCCTCAACCGGACAACATCTCCTGTTAACACTCCGGCTCTCGAGGACCCTTCAGCTCCCCAAAGGGAAAACACGATGGTCGCAGTCCCACCCGTAGATCCAGTTAGGGAAGGAGAGACAGAAGAGAACGCTAAGTCTACCATGACCGAGACTGAGAAAACTGGGTTGCTGGGGATCCCTGCAAGTGACATCATGAACCGCATTAATTCTATGGTGGTGGAAACACAATCTCCAATATCTAGCAGAACCAGACAGACCAGAAACCCCAGGATTACACAAGTCAAGTCTCGAGGCAAAAGAAATTCTAAGGTGATAAATTTTCAAATTCGCAATTCGCTAACACTACCAACCTAACACACAACAAGGATAGGGGTGATCTGTTTCTGACTGTACCAGAACCACCTTGCCACTTGTGTTTAAAAAAGGAAAATGCTAAACAAACCTTATCCCACCCATCTCAAAGTATAATAAAATCAACAGCTATCAGTGTATTACATCAAAACATCCAAAGTCTAGCAAACTCCATAAATAACCTAGAAATCTTTTTAAGTGAGCAACTTTCTGTCAGTGAAAATATTGATATATTGTGTATATCTGAGCATTGGCTAAGTGAATGCGAAATTTCCCAAATAAGAATTTGTAATTATACTTTAATTAACGCATATTGTCGTAAAAGCAAAAAATGTGGTGGGGTAGCTATCTTTGCTAATAAGATGTTGCATTCTAAAGCAACAAAAATACTTGGACTTGAAAAGCTTAGCCATGAAGGTATAATTGAAATAGCAGGCATTAACTTGGTTTTAAGTAAGAGTGATAGTAAAAATCAATTCGAAAAGATCACCATCTTAACTCTATATCGACCCCCTTCAGGAAACATTGACTTATTCATATGTACTCTCCAAGAAGTACTAGAACTTGTCATTAAGAAACAAAGCAAACTTATTTTGACCGGAGATTTTAATATTGACACATCAAAAAAATCTATAAGTAACCTAAAGCTAACAAACCTCCTACAATGTTTCAATATAAATTTGACTATAAATGAGACTACGAGGATTGATCCTGTTCATTTTACACACTCCACTATCGATAATATAGGAACAAACTTAAGTCCTGATAAATTTAGAAGTTCAGTAATTATAAGTAATTTGTCAGACCATTTTGCACAACGTATTGCGTTTCAAGTATCAGCTGGTGTCAATATCCCTGTTACAAAGATCATTCATAGAAGAATTTTTAGCGTTGATCAGGTACAAATATTTAATGAACGTTTATGTGATATAAATTGGGACCCAATAATGGTAACTGGTAACGCTAATAAAAGCTTTGAAATATTCAATGACATGTTTCTAAGGATTTTTAATACAACATTTCCAATTAAACACCAAAACATTAACCTTGCTAACACTAACAATAAATGGATTACTTCTGGTATTAAAACTTCTAGGTTAAATTTGAAATGTTTATTTATTCTTAAATGTTATTATCAAGATCCATTTATTGTGCAGTATTATATTAAGTACAAAAAGTGCTATATGAAAACCATAAGACATGCAAAAAAGTTGCACATAAGTGAAAAAATCAGGAAAAGTGATAATAAATCTAAAGCCATTTGGGGCATAGTTAATGAACAAATAAATAAAACCCAACCAATAAAAAATAATTTATCTATAAAATCACCAGAAGGGCTCATTATAGATGATCAGCAAATCATTGCTAACAAATTCAACTTATATTTTACTGAAAATTGCCTCTAATTTGACCAAGAATATTAAAAGTGATGAATGTGTAGTTATGGAATATTTAAGTAACGTAAAAATTGACAATGCCAATTCATTTTACTTCTTTCCTGTAAACTCTAGTGATATTATTGCAGTAGTAAATTCATTAAAGAACAAACATTCGAGTGGTGTTGATGGTATACCAGTTTCGCTTCTAAAACAGTGCATTAGATTCATAGCTGAACCACTTAGTTATATTATTAATGAATGCTTATCTCAAGGGGTTTTCCCGGAAAAACTAAAAGTAGCTAAAGTCATTCCTATTTTTAAGAAAGGGGATAGACAGGCATTAGATAACTACCGTCCAATATCAATTTTACCAGCTTTCTCAAAAATCCTGGAAAGAGTTATGTATAGCAATATGACCTCGTATCTAGATAAGTATAATATAATATCTGATCACCAAAATGGTTTTCGTAAAAATCGCTCAACAAAACTTAGCATACATAACTTTGTTCAAATGATTACTGAAGCATTTGAGCAAAATCAAAATCCACTTGGAATATTTTGTGATCTTTCAAAAGCTTTTTGACTGTGTTGACCATAAAATTTTGCTGAATAAATTGTATTATTATGGCTTCCGTGGTACAGCACTGAAACTAATAGAATCGTATTTTGACAACCGCTTTCAAATCACAGAAACTACCAGTTATATTGGACTAAATGAAGAAGTATACATTTCTAACCCTAGTAAAATTGTATGTGGAGTGCCCCAAGGCTCCATTCTTGGCCCTCTGTTCTTCATTATTTACTCCAATGATTTTTGTTTTG
The DNA here is from genome assembly GCA_024449915.1 of Sweltsa coloradensis. Taxonomy (NCBI): domain Eukaryota; kingdom Metazoa; phylum Arthropoda; class Insecta; order Plecoptera; family Chloroperlidae; genus Sweltsa; species Sweltsa coloradensis. Next base: position 68,329 of record JAMZAV010002957.1, read on the forward strand.
TCGTTGATGATTCGGAACTCTTTGCTGATGATGGCAGCTTACTTGTTAAAGGCTCATCAAGTGTTGTACTTAAAACTAATGCAGAAAATAAAATAGCTAAAGCAAGTGACTGGTATCAAAACAATAAATTAGTATTTAATTCTAGCAAACTAACTTTATTCAGTTTCATTCATCACAAAAACGTAAACATCTAGATAAAATCGATTCTATTACAAATGTAGTGGATGGATTAATTATTTTGCCTGTATCGCATTTAAAGTCTCTAGGCATAATTTTAGATGAAAATCTTAGTTGGTCACAACATTGTTTGAGCCTCTGTAGTAAACTTAGTTCGGCTTGCTTCGCAATTAGATCCATAAAGGAAATAGCAGGGTTAAATGTGGCTAAGATAGTTTATCATTCTAACTTTGAATCTCACCTACGTTATGGAATAGAATTTTGGGGACACTCAGTAAATGTATATACATTATTTAAATTACAAAAAAAGGCAGTGAGAAACATGTGTGGCCTTAAATCATCTAGTTATGTTAAGGCTCACTGCAAGCCGCTATTCATTAAACACAAAATATTAACCAACTTTTCCCTGTATATTTTGGAGGCAACCTCTCTTGTTAAAAGTCTTCCACATTCAAATAAACCTTCCTTAAACCATGAAGTAAACAAGCACAAAACTCGTCGTAAAAGCGACATTCATTCTACACAGTATAGTACGAAGCTAACTCAAAATAACTCTATGTATATTATTTTTTTACTTTTCATAAATTGCCAGACCCATAGCTAATGCAAAAGATCTAATAACATTTCGAAGAAAACTTACAACATTATTGACCCTTAAAGCCTACTACACCATGGAGGAGTTCCTTCAAGACAAAGATCTTGGATTTGACGATAAGAGAGCGATTGAGGCTATTTCAAGTACTGTCGTAGTTTAAATTTAGATTATCAATGTAATGCATTAAATGTTTCATTGTCGGTGCATAACTTCTAGTCATTCAAAGATGTGAAAATATTGTTTTGTTATCTAGGTCTAGCTGAGTATCTGATTAGTTATATTGTGATCACTGAATTTTATTTTATTTCACTATGTTATTGTTTTTATTTAATAATTATTATTATGATATTGTTATTGTGTAAATCAGGCGACACAATCTTCACTGATTGTCTTGGTTTAACATTTACTTGTATACCTGTACTTGTATAATTGTTTAACTTGTCTGAATAAAAATTGAAAATAAAATGCCTCTAGGGCTTTGCCCTTGGTCTGTTAGGGGCCTTGTTAAGTTAGTAATTGGGCTAGTCCAGGTATTTCAACCCCTCCACCACCTAACATATTCGGTTAATCAGAACTTTTAGCTTTCAAAGAGATCAAGGTCATTGATAAGATAAAGGATTTTCTTTCCATTAATTTTAAATCACTAGGCATAATGTAACATTTGCTACTGTCTACATACATACCTACATATGGGTAATTCTCAAAACACCGTAGAATTTGAGTCCCTTGTCAAAAACTGGAGTATGTTTGAATTAATTCCATTGATTTTTTTTTAGGTTATGTTTTTTTGTATGCTTATGAACCTCCTTAATAAAAAAATTATTTTTTCGTAATTTTGTAAGGGTTAACACTACATTTAACTTGAGATATTACATTACCATGCTCTGTCCCCAACCACATTTTATATTTGCTCATTAATGAAAAGTATTGTTTTAAATTTTACAATTATATGAAGTATGTATCTGTTTCAAATAATAGTTATATTTGCCATTTTAAAAAAGGAAATAATTTTTAATTTTTTTTGTAGCTTTTACAGCTATTTAAACATTGTCCCTCACATTTTTTTACATTAGCATGTCAAAAATTATAATTGAAAAGTTCCCGCTCTTTTTAAGTAAAAAATTTGAAAGGCTGTGGTTTTGTAAAATGAAGATATAACAGGAAGCAAGTTTCACATTGGTAACCGCCATCTTGAATCAAATTGATGTTGAAAGGTGAGTTTGAACATTTTATTCTACATGGTTATGTTTATTGTATTACATGACCATGCCCTGATTATCATCTACATCTAATGAGTTAAAAAAAATCTTGATTTTATTTTAGAATTGCATATCATAATGGCAACAGTTCAGACCACGGTCCAATATTGTTCAGGTCTTGCAACGACGCCAGGCGGCCGTTCCAATAGCGACGGTAGTTCCCGCCGCGCCGCACAGAATGCGCTGCGTGTAGGCGGGCCATGGTAGCGCCACGGAAGCCCGCTGAAGTAGTTCATTCAAATTGTAGAACGAATCTACACGCACGTAGAGATTTAATTAAATACAATTACAATTTTGAGAACAAAATGGGTAGAAAGTGCTTTGTGCCTCTTTGCAATACTGGGTACAAGAGTTGTAAGATTCAATTATCACTTTTTAAAGGGCCGTCATGCAAAATAACTTTGGAAAAGTGGAAACGAAGTATTCCACGTAGTGATCGAGCGTTCACATCTGATGATTTTGTGTGCGAAAAACATTTTCAACCGAGCGATATCATACGTGAAAAAGTGTTGGGAGAGATTAATGGAGTGATATTGCAAAAGGTATGTATATTTTCGTAATCCTATTGATTTTGAAGTCGTCTTAAAGCCTAGGCCTAGGATCTGGATCTTCCTACTGGCAACTGAGATGAGAGATAAGTATTTCCTCTCCATCTGCTAGGTGGTCCTAAGCCTAGGCCTAGTCTTGGACACAAAATTAAATGGCATAAACTTAAAACTACGGTGATATTAAACCAATTTTGGGTCAGATCTCATCATAGCCAATTTTTATATGACTCATAAGGCAAGAGACTGTTCAGAGAGATTGCAAGTTTGATTCCTGTTACTTGCTATTCTGACTGAAGGTTTTTCTCAGAATGTTATAGTGAATGTTGGTAGGCCTATGGCAACTTTAGTTGCAAATGTAGCCCATGAAGCCCTTTCCAATAATTTTAAGAAGTAAGACCAATTAATAGCATCTACTTACGCTTAGTTAAATTACAATTGTAGGCCTAGGCTTACATTACCGGTACTACTTGTAATTCAGCCAATATACCCCTACCTCAGATTAAGCAAACTTGACAAATTCGTATCAATGCCTAAGACTAGGTACATTGATGATGAGTAAATAGAGTGGATAGTGATCGACATAACCAGTTTTTCTTTATTTGAAAGAAAGAAAGATAGCCTAAAGCTAAACACTCTAGTAAGCATCAGTTGTAAAAAGTTCATAAAGCTTATGATTTTATTGCTGTGTCCTCACAGACCTTATTGGAATAATTATTTTTATAGCTGTTAGTGTTGTGGCCGGGCAGCCTGTTAGGCCTGTCACACCCAAATTTTTGCATAAATATTTGCATACGCAAATATCCAAAGTTTACCATAAAGCGGAGAAATCTTACTAAAATAATATCACAAGTGTTTTCAGTGCCTAGTAATTAGACCTATGGTCTACATAAATAGCCTACTAGGGGGCTATAGGCGATTGACAAGGTGGTTTGTCAATCGATTTTTTATGCTTAGTTTTCGGGAGCGCGAGCCTTGCCTGTAGGGTAGCTCAGACGGTCGATTTGGGGATCGTTCGTTCAGGCGACAACCGAGAAAATCAATAGTCACGTGACATTGGAATGCGGCCAGGCCAGCGAGCTAGGCCGGGGAGCCAGTGCCCAGTGGAAAGTAACACCAACCAAGGTCTGCTGGATCTCCGCCTAGCGGAGGATCGTCTAACTCTCTAGGTTAGGTCGTCGCAGCAGCGAATTAGAAGCCATTCTGGGCCTAACTTTTTGTAACGCGTTATGGCCGACCATGTGTTATTCTTGACATGCTCTTTTAAAATTGTCTTTTTATAAGTATTAAATACGAAATATGCCGGGTTGTGCAGCAATTAATTGTACAGGACAATCTGATGAAGAATTTAGACTTATCGATCCACTGTTTCATCAAGAAGACGGGCGAAATGGCTCCAGTTTAAAAGACGGGACAACTGGACTGTCAACTTCTGATTTCAAGACTGAGGTTAGTTTTCTTTTAAAATACTTTGGCCTTACCCACCTAGGACCAGTTATTATTGTCTAGGCTATTGACCAGGCTTATTTAAATGTTTAGGTTTTTGCTCCCATGCCAATTGAAGGGCTAGGCCTAGGGCCTAGCCTAGGTCCCAACCTTAAGTATTTTGAGTACGTCGTAAGCCTAGGCCTATCCAATTATTCAATGCCTAGCCTAGGCCCTAGGGATTGGATACACAAAGGCCTAGGCTAGGTCTAGGCCCTACGCCAACCCAAAGCTAGGACTGATCTTAGTACACGCAAATGGGGCCTAGACCCAGGCGACGTAATTTTGTAATAGCTAGGCCTTATTTGATTTACAAAACAGTCCTAGGCCTAGCCCTATGCCTAGGGGCCCTAGGCCTAGGCTTAGTCCCCCTAGGCATAGGGCTAGGCCTAGGCTTAGGCTTGGCCCTACATAGATAGACTACTACTACTACTATACTAGAATACTAGATCTGCATATGATATGCCTTAAGTTAAACTGTATAGGCCTAGGCTTATATTTTTTTGTCCGATTGTAGGCTGTAGGCCTAGGCCTAGCTGAATGTCACACTAAGGTACACCTTAAGACGGAGTGTAGACGATATGTTGGACATAAAAATTTGCTGTGTACATAAATCGTTCGTTGGGAGAGGCCAATCGCCTTTTCCATTTTTGGCGAAACTCCATTTCGGTTAAAATTCCTTTGTAGGTACTATTTGAAATAGAAACGTTAGGCCTTTGGTTTTGTGGTGTTGTTTTTTCACATCTAATGGTGTATTTTTGAGTATTTCTGTGACAGAAATGAATGATGATTTTATTTTGGACCCCCCCCCCCCCCTAACCGTGCCGCCAACCGAATAAGTTCTGTGTTATGTGTACCGTACATGGTATCGCTGATAAGGCTAACCGCTATGCTAACCGACTGTCAAATGATGCTTGTATGTCTAGGCTTGTAAGATTTCATTTCATTTATTTTTTTCAGATAGGCCTGCAGCCTGGAGATTCTGAGACGTCCAACCTTCACACCCTGACCACAACTATTTCAAGATGAAGAAAACAGATACGCCTACAAAATGTCCAGGTTTGTACAGTTCTACGCTTTAGCACTAGGTGATCAATGATGCTTTATTAGCTCATGGGTCAACTTTCCATGTTACTGGGTACCGGTAGTATAATAGGCCCACGGATATTCCTCTGTCTGAGCTCGGCACTCATCAGGTCACTGTAATGCGAGCCCTGATGCATGTTTTCAGCAATATGAGCTAAACGGTAGTGGGTTGAATTTGTCCAGCACAAGTTACAAAACTTTGTTATAAGTTGCGCACAAAAAATATTGCTTGCCTTCCACCTTGCTATAGTAGGGGTGGTACATGTAAACGTTAACCGATTTTCCCCTATTTATGTTGAAGGGTGCATCCCGCTGAACTGGATTTGCTCAAGAACCAAATCGTTGTTCATAGGCCTATATATGCATGAGCGGCAAAGTGGTCTTAAATTATGAAAAAGTAAATGCTCCTGTAGGCCCTACACTTACATTTTTAAATATAGCAATAGCAATAGCGATAGCACAATTATAATGCACTACATAATTATTATGTCATTTCATGTCACGAGTTGACACTGGTTTCTAGGTGTAGGGCCTATTGTCCACTTGTTTAATTAATGTGCAGGTACTGGTAGGCTCTAGGCCCTAACAGCAAGAGTTACCTAAAATATGATATGGCCTAATCTTTCATGTTTTACCTTCTGTTATAGGTTCTCTCTCCAGATTGTGAATGTGAGGCCAGGCCTCCCAACTCTGGCGCAGTGAGCTTCTCCAACAGGATCGTACACCTGCAACCGCGCCCCAGGTGCTAAACTTGCCCTATGCAGCCACCTATCAAGACGTCCACCACTGAAGCCACAGGCATCACCCACCGCATCCTCCATCATCACAACAACACTGCCTCGCTTCCAACGTGGTCTACCAACTTAATGCCCTCAGTGTCCGGCAGAATATGTAGGCCTCACCTCAAACGAACTGAGAACCCGCATGACAGCTAGCCCCCCCCCCCCCCATCAAAGTGTTAAACCTGTGGCCCAGCATACTGTTGAACATTTACCTGTCTTTTAAAGAGTTTCATTACCATAATCATCAAGGCGCTTCCCGATGACTACAAGCAGTTGAAACTCAGAAACTGGGAACTGTCACCTCATACCACCAGGTCCCGCCAGCTTCCTAACCTGACCAACACACAGCAAGCGTGCCCTCTGCGTAACTCTGGATGTGCCGCAAATGTTGATCCTTACTTTTTTGTGTCAGAAAATGAATATTTCTACTTAAATTTTTGTACCAACAGTACAGTAAAGCAGCAGGTAAAAAAAACATGAAATATTGGGTAATAAATTGCAAAAAGTTTATAAAATTTGAGTGAAATTTGAACATGCGACCCTCAGCCACTACTCCAAAGTGAGCGATAAATATTGCGAATTTTGACCACTACGCCCCTATAAGTTGCAGGTTTGCACATAGGCCTACGTTAGTTAATAAAAGATTGTTGTTAATGTTTTCCTTATCTAGAAATTCTCTTTTAGTGCTAGAATAATTTATTTGTGTCATTTGGGACTGGTATTTGCTTGCACTTTTTATCATCTGGACAAACATCGCCAGAGACAATTCGGCCACTTTAGGATATTGTTCAGGAAGGATATGCTAATGTCTATCTGACAACATTTCCACATTTCACATTCATGTTTCCTACATAGGCCTAAGTTTGGCAAAGTAGGCCTACTATCAAGCAAGACATTCTCTCTATATGGCACATGTATTGCCAGTTCATTAAAAAAATGGGTAATATGACAATTTACTCTGATGGACAACCACACTATCCTTCCTAAACAACCATCTAAAATTTTACAATCTTTAGGGTGAAAATATTGGTTCAAAAGTATTCCAGAATAAACCTTCGCATTCCGCATTGAAGCTTGATTTGACAGTGCATTCAATCAGCCTTATTGGGTCATTATGTTAAAATTTTAGCATTTATTGTACGAAATACTATTAGGATGTTTTACGTACTTTTTTATCACAAAAAAATCCTGTTACTTAAATAAGATTATGAGCCCTGTAAAATTGCCATCACCATCTCATAATGTTAGGTGTAGTGTAGGCATGGCATAGGCCTACTGTAAAATCAATATTTTTTAAATTTGCAATCTGATAATAGTCCAGTCACAGACATCAATCATCCACATAATCACAAAAATAATTATGTAGGCCTACAATTAAAATAAATTATGTTGAAATGCATGTTTATTGATTCACTGATTTAGCCTGATGATTTTTGCAATGTATTTTGAGTATTTTCAAAATACAGATGTATTTTTGTATTTCAAATACAAACTTGTCAATGTATTTTCATTTTGTATCTTGTATTTGAAAATACTGAGTTTTGAAGTATTTTGTATTTCAAATACAATTTGTTAAATATATCTCTGGTTATACCTGTATTAGGCCTATGTATGTCAAAGAGAATAAAGACTTAGCCCCTATCTACGTAAAATTATTAATTTGTATAAATATTTGTATATAGTACCTAGTCTAGGCCTACATTTTCTGTAGGCCTATCCTTTTGTTTAGGCCAAGAGTTTTAACTTCTCATAGTTAGGCTTAACCATTTGAAGGCATGCTATTTCTTGTTATGTATTCATTAGCCAGCGGTTTAGCCGGTTCCCACACTAAATACCGAAGTTAAGCAACGTTTGGGTGTGGTCACAGGGAGAGTGGGTGAATGCTCTGCCCTGAAACTCGCGTATTCCACTGGCTAGAGCAGATGGGGGGTTTGAGAGCTAGTGTAACAGCTTTGTTCTCCTCGACGTCTGCTCGGCGGTCCAGGTTAGTGGAAGAACCTATATGACTGTCAAGGTTACACCATCCTTTCGGATGGGACGTAAAGATGTTTGTCCCCTTTGTACTTGTCGAAAGGAGTAGGCTACGTGCCGGTACCGTGTTTACCCTCTACCTTTATATTCATACTTCATCCTCATCTATCACCACTCATCGGCACTAGGGCCTATCAAATCAATTGTTATATGTATTATATTAATAAAGGTCCTGTCAATTTGCAGTTGCAGGATACAAACCACTAACCACATCCATTGTCAATAATCTATTCAGTTTTTGTAGTAGGCCTACTGTATTATCATTGGTATTAATATTATGCAGCAATAAAGTAGGCTTATCCCAATCCTGCACCACACCATCCTTTTTTATGTTGGCTACGTTGGCTGAACCATATTTTATTGGATCTCTGGATATCATAACTCTGCCTACCATACTCTTTTAAGTGAAGAGGAAATTTTTGCCAAAAAGAAGGGGGGAAGACAGTATTTGGCCTATTATTCATAAATCATAAAAATCCTTATCATAAGCATTATCAGAAACGGGCTCTTTTAAGAAATAAAATTTTAAATACATAAAGAAAAATTGCTCATGGATATTATACCACTTCACATGTATAACATAGATTTGAAGATTATTTAATTTTGGCTTAATTAACTTCACAATACAAACTTATCAAGACTTTTCATTATTATTGTTGTTTGGTCAATTTTTCGTTATCTCGAATTTCAACGGATTCTTTTCTGCCTCATATAATTTAATTGTTGTGGATCACAAGTTTACTGGGCGCTATAAGTAATTTACTTTGTTTTTAACAAATTCCTTCTATTTCTCGTGTATGGCCCAAAATTTTGGCCGCTATACATTGTGAAGGTTTTGCGACGACTAACCCTAGTGGTCCACATCGCGAGTTTAGACGAGCCTCGCCGGTGGCCGGAGATGGCGTATGACCTTGGACACCAACAGTGGAATCGAGTAGACCCGGCGGTGTAAATTCAAGGAACGCTGCCGTCCCATTGGCTTAGGGCCATCGGCGAGCACTCGAAGTTTGAATTTACGGCGATTCGATACACCCGCGCCTGAGAGATGCGCGACACCCGCCTAAAATGCGGAGGGACGCATGCGCAAGGACGTTGCTACGGGGTTGAGCGTCCACTTGGTCGTGAGGAAGAACCGAAGCGTGATCTTCTTGTGAGTCAGTGCGAAGAAAAAGTGGTTTCTGTTGTACCGGGAGTTCATAGGAAATACCATGGAACCTCAAGAGAACCTTCGATCGCCGACGAGAAGCGTCGCCGACCGAACAGGCAACTAGATATCATTTTTTAAAACAATCCTTTGCAATATTACGTAGTGAGAGCGTAGGGTATCCTTGGCCCAGCCATCCCAGCAAACACAGTTCATCGCGCCCGCACGTAAAACGCACGTACGCGTACGTACGTTTTATGTATGTATTGCCCCATACTTTTCCCGCAGAAAAGTGTCACTTCTGCCCGCATGTATTACGCACGTTCTCTGCACGTATTTTAGCATGGTATACATACTGGGGATGCACCTTACCCACACAGGAAACACACGTATACGGCACTCAGTAATATTACGCCCACACCTTACCCGCACGGGAAACACACGTTTACGGCACTAGGAGTCACACTCCGCCCACACCTTACCCACACGGGAAACACACGTTTACGACACCCAGTAATATTTCGCATGCACATGGCTTCGCCTGCAGGGAACTAGGTCGCTAGCTCCATCTGGTAGAGAATCTAAAAAGTATCATAGGAAGCAGCTATGCCAATAAATAATATTGCGAAAAAATATTAGAAATGTATTCATTACTGCAAGTCAATAGTTCAGTGTAGTTTCATAGCAAATGCTTTAT